>NMRA01000013.1:1583463-1721094 GCA_002633005.1 Phoronis australis | reverse complement strand
AACTCACTCATCTAGAGAATTTTATTGGAAACAGCATAGTTTTGAAGAGAAACTGCTGTGAAAAAGTCACTCTTGACTTCTGTGCATCACGTACCATACACCTCTTATTTTGGGAGCACTCCCACCCAGGACAATATGAATATGTGCTGCTAGCGCCTACCCGGCATCGGGTGAGTTTCCAAAAAGAAACACTTAGTTCCACTCAATAAACCAGTTATTCAGTGGGGTAACTGGAGGGGATAACATCACCGAACGATGTTGATAGAAAGTGATTGCTAAAAACTTACCAAGTAATGTTGTGTAGTCTCCGAATGGAACTGCGTAGTCATAGAGCACACACGGGGCTTCAGCATCCACACACTTTTTGTCAGTTAGTTGACCCTGTTTACCGCAATTGTCCACGAATATAGTAACATTAGGTCTTTTGGGAATTTGTGTCCACCTTTCGAAGACTTGCAACAGGGAAATTAGCAGTAATAAGGCTTAGCGCGACGACGTATTTTGATAAAAATTCCATCTTTTACCAGTTGTTTACATGCAGACAGCCACGCATGCGCAATTCAATCACCACTAGTACAGCAGCGACATCGCGAGGAGAATTTTCCGAATAGCCCCATTGGCTCCTATTCTGGCAACGCAGGTAAATACAAACTGCTGTATTTGTAATGTTTTCATTCATGCAAAACTGCAATTACGTACACGCAATTAAACTTTTCAGTTTAATGCCAATCAGTTTAATTTATAGTGCTTCCCTCTCGTGTCTTAGTTGACAATGTCCAGCCTTATATCTGACCACAGTACAGTACAGTGGTTATTCCTGGTACAGTTAGCTGCAAAACCTTTTTGTCTTCTACGGCTGGATGCCAAGGCTGACTTTCTGTGGTAATAATACGAAAGTGAGCTGCAGTTGATCAGACGATGTGATTTTTGAACAAAAATGACTTTCCCCAAAAACCTTAGTATGTCGTTGATTCTTTACAATATTGCACAACAAAATAAAGACTGATGAACCACATTTGTCAATGAGTAGAACTAACCAAAAAAGTTAGTTATGTCTGCTACGAGTCAGTGCGTGTAGAGCTTTTCTTGTTTTAAAGAATCCCGATGTCGCTTCCACTATTTCCGAACACTTGTTTGCTAACGTTATCAAGCTAATCTGACGGTTGTTCTTACCAACATTTTATGTAAGACCATTTATACCTCAATGTTTCATATGTTATGTAAAAACTCTTCAATTGAAAACCGAGAAAAACGCTTTGGGGACAAGGGAATGTTAATTTTGAAATGAAAACAAACAGTTCATTGAACATTTTAACTGTCAACTCTTTTAGGTAATTCCCTTAATTACCACAACGGACAAGCCTTTAGCACCAAAGATAGAGACAACGACCATTGGTCCAAGTCTTGTGCTGTCCGCTGGATAGGTGCGTGGTGGTACAACGCGTGTGCCCACTCCAGTCTGAACGGGCAGTACGGTAACAAAAACGGCTACCAGGGTGTCATCTGGAACACTTTCAGAGGCTTCCACAAATCATTGAAGAGAACAAACATGATGATCCGACCTGTCGGGTACCAACCCGAGAAATGAACAAACGAACACGGCGTTTCTGTGCAACCATGCCATTTGGAAAACCGTTTGGGAGTTTTCAGTCGTATCCTCAAATTTCTTCTCGGAGGTGAACGTTATCTGCCGGCAGTTCATGTGAATTTCAAACTGAAGAATGACTGGTCGTGATTGGTAATAACTTTCACCTCCGAAGAGAAATCTGAGGTTAGAAAAATGCACGTGGAACTCTGGAATATGCTGAATGTGAAATAAACAGTCATCAGAATGCACTATGCTATCCCTATATGTCTTCTATGTTTGCATGCCACATTATACAATTGACGTGGTTCTGAATCAATAGAGCTCTTGAGGCTGCTCTTCGTCCTTTCCGTAAAGACGTTGTAAACCATATGTTATGGTGTTAAAATCATCACCTTTCTTTATAGGCGTATCTGTTCTTCCAACAATCCCCAATGTGTTATTATCCTTTGTTTGGCTTGAAATTGTTGCAATAAATCACTTGGCGTTTCCCTGACCGCCACAGGGGCTTAGTGCATTCAGTTGGTGAACGAAATTAACCCGCCGTGACAAGCAACTGAATGGGCTTGGCCTTATATATGACGCTCTAGTTCTTCTCAAACCTAGAAATTAGTTTTTATATGAGTAAGGCAAAAGATGATGTAACAGTAGGCCTAAGTGGTCGGATCAAAAGTTGATTTTTGACCAAACCCATGGGGTTTTAGTTATTGCCCACTATGGCGAAACATAGAGTGCGTGTGCCATACAAGAACAACGTAAATTTCCAGGTGAAACCAAGCATAAGAGCTAAGTGTTATCTACAAATCAAAGCCCACTGACCAATGCGTGTAGCACTCAGAACATTTGGAGGATATCCTCTACTATAGCATATTTAGAGCACTATGGGTCCCTTTGATACAATTGATTTCACGTCACTAAATAAATACTAAAGTCACCACGTTCTGTGTTTAAAAAGTGGGTTTCTGAGTTCGTGTTCACTTAGCACAGGTAAATATCCTAGTTGTCTATAAACCTTCTTGCATCGCGAGTCTACGTAACGAACAATCTTGTATGAAATAGAAGCTTTCCATTTGTAAGCTGTTGCGGACGAGTTTTTCCGCATAGTGCTGTAGTTTCTAATGCACTTCACGCCACGGCATTTGTCTTTCATTCCCGTTGCAGTTTTTACCCATTCCAGGACCTCCTGCGTCAAGGTCATGTTTATAAAGTTATACAGCGATTCCACAGTTTCCAACGGATGTTCCGATATTTTTTCATATTGCAAAAAATAGAAATTTTCCCTAGGAATCTTGGTTGAGGCCATTATATCTTTGAGAACGTCATTGCAGTATTTATCTAAATGTCGTGGAGTGTTTCTCTCTTGTACTTTCAAACGAGAGTTTGTCACGGCTCGGGGGTCGCGAACGAGGTGAAACACGTATAAATCAGGTATCAACTGTTGCATGGTAACGGCAGCGTCCATGGTGATCTCTATCTCTTTGATGATTCTTAATGTAGACCTTTCACATGCAACTGTTGCCAATGGCAGACAGCGATAATAACCTTCTAAACGCAACTTCGTCATGCAGGAGAAAAAGTGCGACAAGGATTTTTGCATATGATGTCTGTGCCAATAATTCCATTGACGTATGAGCACGTCCTTAGGAACTTGTTGGAACTGGCAGCTAAAGAGGTTTTGAATGACAGACAAGTGCTTCAGTTTTTCGAGTCTAAAAAAAGGCTCAAAAATGTAAAAGGAATCTGCGTACGTGCTAAACATTTGCGATGTAAACGTAGACCCTGTCCTCATGTACGCCAGAAGCAAAACCTTCCGCGGCTCGCCGTCGTGTAAGAGCAAAGACGGATATACCTCATTTACGACGTAGACACTAGACGTGTAGCGACCACCACAATCGAAGTTTCCTTGGCCAGCACAAGGCTTGTTGCAATCACTTCCGGTGACGTATTCGTGCAATAGATTTTCGCAGCCGCACTGGTTTCCGTTATTGATCACTGCGTATCTTCTCTGGTGTCTAGAACAATGTTTTATGCACCTTCCTGGAGTCAGGTTTTTCGACTTCTTTTTGTGCTTTGCTGTGGGCACGAGCCAGCAGCCGAGGTAATATGGGGTTTCTACTTCTGTACCGTTCACAGCATCATTTGTCATGCCGCGGTTATAGTTTATACTTGCTGATTTGTCAGACACCAGTTGGTCGTCCTCGTCTCTAGCACGTGAGTTAGAGCGAACACTTTTCAATCTGACAACTTCTCTTTTTCGAGGGAACTGGTGGGTGAGAAATACATTTTCGCAAAATATGACTATACTAGTAATGGCAAGGGCTAACAACCATACTCGCACTTCAAAAACCTGACGGCATATACCTCGTCGAAGCATCTCTTTCAGTTCCAAGTGCTGGCAGTTCAACTTGATGATCAGGTCTCGACAAGTGTTCACTGCGTTAATAGCTATGCGTCCCGACGATCTGTTAAATGCTAGCACCGTTTTAACATGAGCGTTGTGGCGATCACCCATCAACTCTGCGACTGAAAGAATACACATAGGCCTTACGTATGACATATCGGTGACTGTATTGGAATATAAATACATTATGTAAAACTGGTGTTTACTTAGCTCAGACGATACTATACATGGAAAGTACCTATATACTTGCGGACTACTTTCCGAAATGTTCTGCACTGCAGAGATCGATAAACACGCGTTTTATACCTCTCTTGACCAGGAATAATATTGCTCGCTCAAGTCACACGTACCTTATTGAGAAGGCTTATACCACCAAAGTAATACCAGTCACTATATATAGAAGGTACGTTCTTGAGTAAACAAAACTTCATCAAATGAAGACGAAGAAAACAGGCCGTTCTAGTGTCGCACAGTCCAAGTTACGTGAATTATTCATAATGCCAGGAAGAGATAACCATCTCTTCCTGATAATGCTCATAGATCCATTTTCGATTCAAAGACGAATAAACAAACGCTTGGCTTTCGCTATGGCCTATTGGAAGAGAAAGTCTTAAACCTGGTCTAATTATGGGAATAACTCGCATTTCACCAAGGTAACTTAATAACTTGAAACCTTGGTTTTGAGAGACCAGGGAGTCGGTTGAGTAAAACCATGTTTTAAGTAGCCCACGAACACAAGTCGATCTGGAATAACCCCAAAAAACTATTGAAGTGTTGTGCTTCAATGGAATCTTGATTACGTAGTTGAAGAATGCAGTGCAAACATTTGCTTGTGGGTCTGTCACCAATAAAATGAGTCGAAAAGGGCAACCGGCTTAATTGGAAAGACTCATTGCACAATTCCTACACTGAAATCGGAAAAAATGCAGGGACAAATGAGTTAATAAAGGGACTTTTTTGAAAAGCTCAAAAACGAAGCCCAAAGAGAATTTTACATAAGCGAAAAAATGTTGCACAGAGAAAACGTGCGGGAGACCCAGTGGCGGCCCGATTCTAGGATATCATGAGAGGGAGGCCAACTTTTTCATTCGGATGTGATATCAGCGCCCAACACCCGAGCACATACAAGCATGCACATGCCAACAACATCATACACTATGCATATCCGGGTCATGTTACAATTTATTTTTGTGGATAGCCAATGGTGTGGGTCCTACCCCCTCCCCTAAACCTACTGGACCTAAAGGAGGTGGAACTCAGACAGAAGATGTTAGACTTGATCAGATATGACACCGTCTTCAGCCCAGCCCGTAACGCTTACCACGATGACGCCCGACTCGATACTGTAAGTCGTATTCTGGGTAGTCCAAAGTCACCCTGCAACAGGTACTGGTCTACCTTTGAATGAGGTCCGTGTGGTTCTAAAACTGAAAATAGTACATGAGCACATGTACTCGTATACCGCGCAAGACTGTCATCCAGTTTTAAATTTGTATATTACCAGGTCTAAATTTATCAATGGTTCAAGATCTTAATACATGTCTAAGGTAAAAAAGGAACTCAGACCTCGGTAGTGAAATGAAAACAGGCTTAGTAGATATGCAGTTTTAAGCTGGAGCTCAAACCAGGTTTTACAAGACCCCTCGTCTAAACGTTAAACCACATGCGGATAATCTTAACTGCTCTAAGTCCAATTTACACTCGGTTTAACTTGAAACCACATTAATGAAATAGAAAGATTCGGTTTTACAGCCAAAACGCCTTTTGGGCCGGATTATTGTGGATGGGATAGACTTCCTGAACATAATAACTTTGGCCATAAGTATGCAACAACAAAAGCCGCTGTTTTTATGAGTTTATTACAAATCGCCAATTCTCGTCGTTTTATGCAAAACATTAGCTGAAATCAAAGCCGCAGTGATGTTACCACTTCAGTAAAAATCTTAAAACTATCATTTTGTCAACAGAGCATTTAACTATCACCGTGGGCCTGTACATTCGAATCAGAGCTAAGACTAATCTCAGAAAACCACTTTTCTCGCCGAAATTGTTACTTTATTTTGAATTTAAAATTCCCAATAAAACTGCTATGCAACAAACATTGTTGCGAACCAGAACACGCGATCAGTGACGTGTTCCTTACAGGGACTCCACGTGGTGTTTTCACTGGACAAGCGGTGTCAGTGATTGCAGCCACCCCTTCCTCCCCCTCCAGATCGATACATACTCGCAGTGACTCACTCTCGATCGGTCGCGGTCGGTTCTACATAAGTTCTTCTCATGACGACGGGAATGACAAGATTAGCCCGGCCGGTAACCGCTATGTGTAATGCGCTTATTTCAACAGGTAGAATATTGTCAAACCAATGACTTAAAGCACCAGCGTGCGTTTTTCCTATTGACTTCGTCATCACACACACTCGTAGTAGCCAAATAGGGTTGTGCTCCTAGACACACTTTTTAATGGCCCAACTTTTACCTGACAAATGCACAATGGCTGCGTGACAATAAACATCAACCCCCCTCCCGCTACGCTCCTTTCGCTTCATTTTCTTACCGGCTCGGTGTAAACGTTTCCAATCTGTTCCGCAATTCTCAATTCCTCGTTTTGTCTTGAGCTTGATCCTGACAATTCTTGGAGTTTTGGATTCGGAGTCGAAACATCTCCCAATTATTACAAAGGAAGAACGAAATATTAATTTTCGTCACAGAAAATCATTTTCACGCTTATTTACATCGGCTTCTGGGACACGTGTAGGCACGCACAAGCACGAGCACAACGGTGACGGCGAGATTCCTAAAGGCCTACAGTAAGTCTATTTACAGAGTAAACAATGTCTATAACATCGAGTGTGCCGTGTTCACGACTTTGTGTGTAGTGACTCTTTACATTTCATTTGTGCCGCCTTTCTTTTGCCATGGTGACGTTGAAGCCGTAAAGTCTCGCCCATTTCCAATAAAAATGACTGCCAGTGGAATTAGCACCTGTGGCAAAATGGGGAATGTGCAAAAAGACATGATTCACTGGAAAAATGCCGCAATCATACTTTCGTTGACCGATACCAGATCTTTTGTTAACCAGAACTCAACGGAAGAAAAGATTTTCTGAGATACATTCTCAGCGCCGATTCGAATCTGTAATCCCCGCGTCCACGCGCAGCCCCCCTAAAGCAACTTGCACTATAGTAACTTAACTCAAATCTAAGTGTAGCGATCTGATAATTAGGGTAAGGCGGAAATTGTCGGTCTGTGCGCGACAATGGACAGCCGATGTGAATATGCAGCTAGCAGTAGTGAGTAGTAATAATCTTTATTTAAAAGTCGGTGAGGTTTAACAATGAAACATTAGCACAAGTGCTATTATCAGACAAATTTTAAAATCTACAAAAAGAAAATACAAAAAACTAATACAATTACTTCCGCCTTACCCCAGTTTTGTGGCCAGACAGCGATTAGAAGTGGTGCAAGTTACCCTAGAACAAGTTGCCCTACCTCGGTACATGTACGTTGCAGTAGTTCAGTAGGCGTCCAGGCAGCCTCCAAACCAAGCGACAACTAGTTCCAGGAGTTATTTGTTCTATGGGTAAGCTCTGCGTGCTGGCGGAGCTAATCCCACTCGACAACTGGCAGGGAGTATAAGCGCAAGTTGACCAGTAAAATCACGGGCCTTGATTTCAGCGAATGCTTGGCATAAAACGGCAAGAATTAGAGCTTCGTAATAAAATCGCAAAATTAAAGCAACATCGCGTTTTGTTGTTTTATAGTTCTGGCCAAAACTAACAGTTTAAAGAAGTCTATCCCATCCTACAATAATTCCCAAAATGCAGTCGTACGTCCGATAATGTCTCTTTAACAGCCTTCATTTCCTGGCCAGCTTGTTGACAATTCTTACGTCGCCGAAAGGAAACGTTTTATCTCGATTTTTCTTACCTTATCGAATTTTAGCGTTTACTAGGGCTTCACATAAAAAGTAACACTGTTAATGTTTTCTTTAATTCATTTTGATGTCCAAAGAGTTTGCTATGAAAAATGAAAAAATAGAAAATCACCGACTTTAGATCTGTTTTAGTTCAATGAGCCTCACATAAGAATGCCCAATTTGACATTCTCAAAAGTGCGCCACTTTCAAAATCACGAATGTTCCGCCGCATTTCATTAAACGGCCAGTATATTATGGTGTTGGGATGTGAAATAAGTTTTAAGTTGACGTGATCAAGATGCTTTTCCTTTATGAATTCAGATTTACTCTTTTACTACAAATTAGACACACGGTCAGAAAAAATATCGATTTTGTAATTGATATAATAGTTCCATGAACTTAAAGTTGCACAAAACTTTTGCATATGTACTTTTAAAACCATGGGGTCAAACTTGTTTACATGTACTTTTGATGTTAACATGTACTTTTAAATGATGTTTGCCTAGTGTTCTGGGGTCAATGTAATGTAAGGATTCTGAAACTTTCTGAGATCAGCTTGCAACAGCCAATGATATGATTAGATGAAATAATGTGGTTTTTATTAGCCTGTTATTATAATTTGGGCAGAAGACTGACAGACAGTCAGATGAAGTATCAGTAGTAGTCGAAGCTAGCTGTAGAACTTGCTTCTGCGTAGTGAAGAAATACGGTTCAACAGAGCCATCTCGTAGAAGATTCTAAAGAGGATGGGCAAAGGTTGGGTGGCACCATAGATTATAGACAGTAAATGTGCTATAGTTTATGGTGGCACACTACAGTTATTCAGGTACGTGCTGCCTACGTACGTGGCACAATATAGTGGAAATGAGTCCTTTCTTTACGTCCCGGAGCTTATCAAGAGTCTGAAAAAACACTCATGAACTTATGCTACTGATTTTTAATTGGTTAATTCACAACCGAGAAAAAAATCCCGGGGCCACAAACCCCAAATTCCGTCCACACTAAGTTTCCTCCCCAAAGTAATAACAAAAATCTGACTACTGATTCAGAATGCTCGTTCTTTCTGGATTCTTAAAATGTGGACAATTCGTTACGTAGAGCACGATGTGCTGGGATTGGAAGTAATGGAGTCCCCGCTTTTGAATAAGCAGCACNCCCCCCCCCCCCCCTTCATTTGTCATTTTGCAGTATTTCACACCTGGCTTGGTCCACTGTGTACGTATGTTTCCAGCTTTTGCTCTGAGGTGGTGTTACTGCTTCACTTTATTTCCACTTCAGAATGAAACAATGATGTTTCGAAATGTGTGTCGAACACCACTTTCCCATCTGCAGTGACCTAGTTTAGTTTTGACCTATGAAGCGATAACGTCGTGCTGCCGTGCGTGAACTTGGAATCCTGCGTGAACTTGGAATTAGACAGAGAACAAGTACAAATGCATTCAAGGGTGTTCCAAAAGTAATAGAAAATGCATTTCATGCACGCACCCGGGGGGAGGGGGGAGGGGGCTCGAATGAGCCCCCCCATTAATTGGCGAAGTGGGCAAAAAGGTCCGCCTGCGAGAAACAAAAAGTCCGAGAAAATGAGACAAAAGTCCACTAAACAAGCACAAAACGCTCACAGATGTGCGCTGGTTTTTTTAGCCCGTCGGCGATTTTGTTACCAAAAAGGTTCACAACGCTAGGAATTCGAGCCCCCCCCCCATATTGAAGGCTGGGTGCGCGAATGCATTTACAATGTATTGCAACTAGTTGGGGAATATGTGGTTTCCCAATGATTTTTTGTAAAGCAGAAGTCCATGAAGTTAATCAAGCATAAAGCATCCAAAAGTATATAGAAAATGAATTTACAATGCTTTGTAACCATTTAGGTGATGTTTGATTTACCACACGATTTTTGAGTTATTCCAAGTTTAAGCAAGAGTAGTAGGCCTTTACAAAGTCAAATATATCATAATACACAATAAAACAGCTGTTTAGAGTTCCTTTACTCCTTCGAGATAGGCATATTAAATGAAACAATTCACTTCAGTCATCAAATACTCAACCAGGCACCGTGATAATTTCAAACACCAGGCTTTATTTATTGGAACAGACAACAACAGTACAACATTCAGAAACTGAAATAACGATAGGCCCGTTAGTGACTCGACTGAAAAGGCACTGTAGCCGTGACGCCGGCTACCGACCTTGAATGCCCGGTACATGTACATCACTGAGGGAACACATTACAGTCCACTAGTGGTGACTTTTTTCACTCAAGTCCCTCGGTACTAACCAGTTTAATCATGACCTGGTCACGGATGCTTTGTTTCGATCTTTTTGGAATTCTTCTCACCTAGTTTTCCGGTTTTGTAATGATTTCAGTCCAAACCCCTTGTTCCGGTTAATTCCAGTACACGCAATATTCCAAGTTCACGCACGGGGTTTGGCAGAGTGATCTTGGAATTCCAAATTCACGCAACACTATCTTCCTCTTAATCTTGAGATTAAGCACGATTCCAAGTTCACGTAGGTTACAGCAGTGCTGAGCGGTATCAGCATTGAACTTGGAAGCCGTAGGCTCAGCGTTGCAAAATTGCTCGTCTCTGGACACGAACGAAACGATGATCTTGATTTTACTTTAACATGTTTGCTGTCTGCTCGGCGTTATTAAAGAGGTGTGGGGTTTTCAGCGAGTGGAAAATGAGTTTCGAAGCTCTGAGCAGAAAACGGCCCGTGATCGGGAAGAGATGGATCTCGGAGCAGGTCGACTTGCGAATTGGTAAAGTGGTGAATGGCAACCCTACTTCGTTAACGATATCTTTAGTCGCTCCTAGAATATGCGACTTTGCTTCTCTCACACGTAAGTAGGTTATATGTGTACCTTTCGTGTAGACGAGTTGACAAGGCTGAGGAAGTTTTGTCTAGTGAGCAAAGTTTCGGACAGCCGGATAGTGCCCGGCGGATAGGCCTACATTTCACATCCTGCGCCTAACGTGTAGCAGGAACTAAAAGACAATGGTTTTTGAACGTCATCTCCACTTAACAAAGTGCATATACTGACAAGTTGTGAAAACAAAAAATTCTGCAAATAGGTGACCGTTGCACTAATGACGTACGACTCTACCTTGGGGGGCCGGGTGTCACACGTTATTCCCCAACACCACGTCACATGCTTACTCTTACTGGACAGGGTTGAGTGATTTACGGTGAGTCATTTTCGACACAAAGCCCATTCTTGACAACATTTGGCAATTTCCAAACTAGCTCATTCACATCATCGCCATCCCGGCCCCACTACTCACTAGTAATTTGACCACTGCAAGCACTCACAGAGACTGGAATTGGCATTCAACTTACACTTACGAGTACCTTCCTCGTGTTCAAATGTGTTTATTCAACGTGCAGTTTTGTTTAAAGGCCTGTGAGCCGAGTTGCAGCCAAAAAAAAGCTCTTAAGGCCATTTTAGGCAGTTATTTTGTATGATATAAAGGTCAGGAAGTTATTAACTTTCAGCATGTGTAACAAAGTGCTTTCAATACTACAGGAACATGAATTTTTTAGAGCAATTTAGAAGGATAGTTAATTAAATCTGCTCAGCTACAAGGGATCCAAGATCACCCAATATGGCAGAAACTCAGTGCAAGTGTATGAAACGCGGTCGTCCTGCCACTCTGCGAGATTCTGAAGAACTAAAGCGTTGAATTCCGTGGCTACAAAAAGCGGCATTAGTCCTACCAACAAACCGTTCACATAGATGACTCCTCCGAAAGATGGGAAACACCGAGTACAAGATTGACTGTTTGAACTCTTGAAAACTTTGCATGGCTTTGGTGGACAAGTAAGTTGCAATCTCTTCCAGTTATAATCTCCATTTTGTGAGCTGTTTGTAAAATGTTCAATGACGCGTAGGCTACATATGCTTAGAACATTCTCTGGGTAACTGATTTTAGTGGGCATACATCAGACCTGAGTCATTTTGAAGAGGGACAATTCAATCAACTGCTCAGTTTTTGTCCTGCAATTTGTTACCAGAGGGTTACTCCCAGTTATGCTTTGAGGCTAGTCACGCTGGTCCAGGTTCACGATTTACGCTTTCAAGTGGTAGATTAATTTCAATAAGTAAAACAGTATAGTAATCGGTGTAAAAAATTGCCGTTGGAGTGGGGCTCGGATAGGAGAAGTTTACCACGACGTGTCTGATTTTGCCTCTGACGCGTGTAAATACCGCGTGGCGCAATTATTTTTTCATTTTGGACAATAAGTACCATTTTTGTGTGATCCTATGATATGCTCGCGCTTCAAACTGTCTAATTTTTTTAAGTTGTTGTAAGCACGACTTTCTGAGTGTTGAGAGCATGAGATCGCCATTCTCCCTTACCTGGCCATGCCGACAATTTTATTAGGAAGCTTATTCCCCCGTTGGTCCTAGTGAGAACTGTGTGTGGGAGTCTTGGTCAACATGGCTATACTTGAGAATATCTAATTAGTTTTGCTTTATTTTCCATTGATGAGAATACTGAGCATCTATGCATGCCCATGCAACCGTAAGTTGATCTCTCTTACTAGTAACTCCAGTAAGTTTAAAAAAAGAATACGTGTGGCAAACTGAAGCTTATTTGATTGATAGCCATCTTTTCTCTGTATTTCCATGTTAGACTGTGCAGGTTTGTAGAACATGATTACTTGCAGCCTGCATGGTCCAAGCACATGACAAGGACTTGCACAACCTCTGAAAATTAGCCGGTCAAGTTGCTTTATTCGAGTACAAATTTGAAAGTTTGCTCATGTCATGTAATTGCTCAATTTTCAAGTTGTGAATCGAATACAGAGGTTAGGCTATGGGCCCTAATATAAGCCTGAATTTTCGTCAATATTAATATTACATTATAAGTCTGTTATGTTGCTGTTAGGTTGGAATGATCTTGTCTCAGCTATAAATTTTACCTAGTATCTGGATTTTCTGTAGATAAGCCCATAGGCGTTTATTCAGCATAATTTACAAATAATCGACCGTGGACATATCTACAAAAAATCCTGGTACTGGTAAATCAAAGTTGTTTTAAACATAAAGGCATGGCAAATTGACTTGAAGTACTTCTTAAATCTTGTGATTGTTCCCGGTAAAATGAGTCAAATAGTAGTGTTTAAACCTTTCTTTGTCTTCTGTAGTTTTAGAATGAGTGGTGTATACAAACCCCCTATACAAACTTCTTTGGACGCACCCAGCCTGGCCATAGAAGCAGATCGCCTGAAGAAACCTTGAGGTATTGTTCCATTTAATTTCTTTAATATCTCAGGGAGTGACATTTAACATTTTATTCAACTCACAACTCACAATCCTAACCAGACAAAGGTATCACTGTGTATTTAAACTTGCCTTGTTTAAAGCATATTCAATTTGTATTTACTTTTAGTATTATTGTTTCACTTTGTACATATCTTTCTTGTCAGTGCTTTGGAGGACACAGCGAATGTTTTACCATCAGACGAGCCACAGCCTGATCTGAGTAGATCTCCTGAAGGAACCGCGAGGTAGTGTTGAAGTTGTGATTCCTTCCATCATATCTATTGCCATCTTTGAAAACCTAGTTTATTGTGAGAGGTCTTTTGAAATGAGTATCAGTGGAGTTTTGTATTGATTCTGTTGTTAAATTGTGACCATCATTCTTCTGTTTCATTCAACTCCAAGGTCACATTCTTGAATTGGCATAATATCAGTGTATTTAGCTTGAGTTATTTATACTATGTTTGTGTAAACCCTACTGCAGTGATCAAAGTGTGATATTTTTACTATTACTTATCAGTGCTTTGAAGGATGTCCAGTTGAACAAAGAACAGTTGTAAAGTAGCTAATTTGCATGTGAACATTTTCAAATGGCTTACAACTGAAGTACAACTGCAAACTAACTCCAATTGCTGGTTGAAATTCTGTGTACCATGTTGGTGTGGAGAGCAATCACGATTTCCAAAGACCTTATTTTTGATTACCCTGACACAGGATATTATCTTGCCCATAATTCCTCATTCCAGGCTTGGCTGTTCAAAACTCATAGGCATAATAAAACAATTATTTTCTCATCCAAGACCACAAACCCTTTGTTAGGAGGTGTTTACAAGTTACATAGGCCAACTGGAATAGTTGTATGACTAAGAGCAGGCTTCACAAAGAATTCCTTTCACTGCACTTGCATGTCAATTTCGAATGGACTATTGTGTGTGCACATGAAACCCATGATTTACATCAGCATAATTGCAAGCCACTATTTCGCCTAGTTACCTTTTCCAAGTCCAAAATGGGGCCTAAGCCCCCTCATCTCCCCTAAATTCGCCTAGGCTTGATTCCAATTGCCGATTCAATGCCACTGTTTCAGATTCATATATAGAAGTCTGAGTTTTCAGTACAGAGGCTTCAGAATGAAATTTAAACTGAATGTCTTCTTACAAATGTCACTATTGTCATCTTGCAGGGATTCAGAGCTGTCGCTCCCCCCTTGTCTTTATCTTCTTGGTCACCTGCATCCTCACAATCTGCATCAAAGGTTGGTGTCTGCTCTGGTAAAGACTCTATGCTCTATTGGAATTTGAAGTAGATATAAACGTGCCTTCTGTCATGAAAACCAACTTTTCATTTAGACCACGTATCATTAGTATGAAATTGATCTCGCATTGTTCCTTGATAAAATAGAATGTGAATTCTGGGCTTGAAAATTTCTAGCAATTTGCTTCCTACTTGGTACAGTCTCTATGGGTTGACTTGTCCCTGCATGTCATTTCATTCACCTAACATGGTCTGAACCATGATGAACTGCAAAGTCTTTGCAAGACCAAATATTAATCCTCATCTGAACATGGAGAAAGCTGAGTCCACTTTTATACTAGTAAGTGGTCTAAATTGGAAGTTAAGTTGCATGGATAGAACAGGGTTTTATAGCCACTGTAATGTTTCTGCGAACAATGCAAGTCTGTCGTCTTTGAATGTTTGTTTCGTATCGCTTACTGATAGAGGTGATAGTACGAACCTTGTTTGAGGTTGATGAACCGGTGATGTCGTGGGTTTATTATATTTATGCAACGGCTGCTGGGTAGCATTTGGGACATAACCTGAACTAAGTTAAATGGGTTCAGTTCCCAGTCGTAGAGCTCTAGGGTCCATGTAAACAATAGTATTTTGCAATGGCCATCAAAAGTTATGATGCGATGAAAATTTATACCAAGAGTCAAATGGCAATATGTGCATTAGGTATTGCATCATCATTCTAACCTCTCACACGTGTTGATCCTTGTACGCATGTGTAGGGTTATCTCAACTAATTTTATGTCACACCCTGGATTGTTCCCCCCATTATTACTTGTACCCAGTGATGGTTGTCTTTGCACTGTATCTTTGCTTGTGTTTCATTACTCAGTTATACTCTAACTTTTCACAATCTTTTACACGTACAGGCTATACAGGTATTTCAATGAGAAATCCGAGAAATATGCAAAGACTAAGGAGGGTCTATACTCTACTGTCACGGGTGTCCATCATTAGGAGATGCTTGAGAGAAGAACAAGGCATGCACAAACTTGACACATGACTTCCAGGGGCCACCCAGTTCATTGCCTTGATGTCAATGGTCTTGCAATGAACGGCAACAAATGTAGACTATTCTGTCAAGAGAGCTATCACTACTGCAGTGAACACTTAACGTTATCTTTAAAGTTACTTTTGCTCAATAAATTGATGAGCATATAGACTGAGTCATCAATACAACAGGACGCGGCAATATTTTTCATCTTATTCATTGACTGTACAGTATGTAAGTCTGACATTTCACATCCGACTCCAAAAAACAGTGATACAGTACCTGCTTTGTAATTGAAGTGTTCATGTAACTCCAGTCTATAAATCAGCATCATCTGCTTTTGTTGATCCACGTGGTGGTGTGAATTGACTACGTAATTAAAATAAATGTGTCCATGACTTCAATACATTTATGTTATGTTGAGAATTACTACAGTGGGTTGATTTGATGTGGTGGAGGTTAAACTTTGGCACTAACAATCCATTATGTTCATTAATGTGATTACGTCATTGCTGTCAAAGCTGTTATCAACCTGCCTTTCCTGAAATAAACCAAGTTTTGGTTTTGACCACTTTTGACTTGGCCTGTTCCTTACTCAAAGTAGAGATGATTCCTGGAATTAGGTAGAACTAAAGAGTTCATTATAGCTTGGGCCTCACCTTATCAAGTTGGCTTGAAACAGCGTGTCATTTTTTCTAGGTCAATTCTTTCCAAGTAAAGAAACCCCTCTTCACCTGAGTTAAGAAACTTACTGAAAGCAGGTTTGTTGCGGAAAGTGGTGTAAATCAATAGTTAGCTTATTATTGATGGAATGTGGGCTTGTAGCAGCTTTAATAATTCTATTACAGTACATTTAACTCCCCCCCCCTATTTTAGTATGATACTAGGAAATGATATTGGGCATAAATTTTGTTTTTTAGTATCATTAGAAACCACACAAGCGCTTCAGCATTGCACTAAAATCGATCACTAGAACTGGACTTTGTAAACTGAGCGCTTTCAACCTGAGATTATTTCTTTAAGATTGGGTCTAATTGTGTTGAAGCTTTTTGACTAGATGTCGCTAGATTACAGCATTGATTGCGAAAGACAAATTTCACCGTAATTTGGACATGCACATCCTTCTCATTTTAAAAGTTTGATGTGCAAAGGCGTTCAAAATTTGCTCTGCCTCTTCGTGCTTGGTCTTTTCACGAAAGGCCAAATGCACATAAAGTATGCGTAGGTGTTACATTGGAGTAGCACTGGAGATGATTCTGGTTGAGTTTTATGCAGGTAGCTGTAATTGTTTACTCTGACTGTCTCTGTTTATTTGTTTACTGGAGATTGTTTATCGTTTGTTTACAGATATTTTCTGTTCATTTGTTTCAAATACTGATTGTTGATATGATAAATAAAGCAATTGAAGATTCACCATTTCAAGATTGCTTTCTTAATATGATTCCACAACAATGATGACAGAAATATTGAAAACCACCACTCCAAGCAAATTAGATAAAACCTTATGATTTGTGATATAACCCTTAATTGCGAAAATATGTTGGGATAGCCACCTGTTGTAGTCGCTACCTTTGTGGAAGGTCACCACATCATTACAGTAGACATTACAGCCAATTCCTCATTTGTGACAAAGAAATCAAAAGTCCTGAATCAAAAAATATTTTCTTCATTGCCATATATAAGAGAAGAAACATCTGTCATTGCCTAGTGTACTTCAACAGTTGAATATGCACTGTATAATGTACTGTCTAAAATCCATTGTCATGGCTCTTCTGTTATTTATACTAAGTTTCAGACAAACACTAAACAATACTGTCAGATTATGTTGTGTTTTGTTTAGTTTTCCTTAAACCAGACCTTGTTATAAATCTGCCAATAATCCATAGACAGTCTTTAATGAATATTCATGTCAGAGGCGTACAGTCAGGGCCGTAATGATGTTTCCACTTCACAATTGCCAAGTAATGGTTTAGTCCTGCAGTCATTAGCACTTAATAGCCTGGAAATAATTTGTATAAATTCTCTCAATAAGTAATTAACTATTATGACTATATTTTGTGATAATGTATTCGTTTGCTAAAATATTTTCCTCAAATATTTATATGGAGTGCTACACCTAATCTCTTGTCTCAAGTCAGTTTTCATGAAACAGACCCCTGGGACGCTAGTAATTTAAATTGAGTCCTCACAATTATGTTACTGCCCCTCTCCCTCCCCGGTCGCCACCAATTTTGAGAGGCATGTGTGCGATGAAACAGGGGCCCCTGTTTCATACGAGGACCTAATCTTTCTCTTATTTAAGTCGGTGAATTCCCCGGATGTTACAAAATTTGAATCATCCCCGCGAAGACGAGATGTGGACCATAGTTTGCGCAAGGGGCCCCAACCAGTAGCTTATTTAGCTAAATGAATAATGAGGACTGCATATATCAGTAAAGCTGAATAAATAACAGTATACCAGCACCCCTGTCAGTATTCCCAAATAGCACACTTTCAGCCTATTCAAATTTACTGTTTGTTATTCTCAATTGACTCTCAGACAAAAATGACTGGGTTCGTCACAGTTCAATTTCAGACAGTTGTGCCCATTATTGACTGTTTCAGATTCAAGGGTGCATTGACAACACTAAGCACCATTATGAAATGAAACAACGTTCTTACAATCACATCTGGTGATACCCACCACCTAGTGAGCATGTTGGTTCCTACTGTAGTCTTGTGTGCCTGAGTATAACGTATATGCCTGTCTCACTAACGTCATCATCGATTACACAACCGCACAAGACTGCCCTGAGTTCGGTAACGCTGGAACCTCGCTAAAAAGTAAGACCTCACGAGATTACGTGAGATATTGTGTATTTTAAATGAAAACAAGTGATTTTGGCTAGATTTTAACGAGGTCCTAGCGTTACTGAACTCTACCCTGTATTAAGAATTGACTCGCGGACAGTACCTGCAATGGGTTCATTAAGGGCTATTTTTGTGTTGAAAAGCAGTTGTTTTAGTGTCAAACTACGTCTTAAAGAGCGCCACTTATGTATCCAAAATGACCTTATGTATGCTCCTTGACTCCGTGTTGTATGCAAATTAGTTTCTTCTGGTTCTCAAAGCAGTAGGCCCATGAATTAAAATATGATACCACCTGATCTGGAGTGATTTTCGAAAACACAGAATTGTCGATGAATACAAACGTACTAGTAAGTATTATCGCCTGATTTATTGTGCATTGCAATAACTATGAAAGGTAAGGTTTTGATTTTTACAAAATTTAGGCATTTGCCCAAGTTTCTACATGCAGTCAAGTGTCAACAAATACTTGAGCTGATGGCAGCTGTAAAAATGTTTCCCTCATTTTTCAATTCTGGTGTTGACCAAATATACTTGCTAGTTCCAACTTTTTTCGGTGGAGCCAATTTAGCTGATATACTACATGAAAGGAACCGAAATGTATTGGTTCTGTTGCCGTTCAGTTACCGTTGACATCTCGGTCGTATTTTTCAGAATCTGTGGCGCCATGGGTTCAGATGCAGCTGTTCGAAACGTGCGATTTGTTACTACAGGAACAGACCAGTTTTCCCGAGTTTTGTGTCACAAGACTGCTCCAAGGAAACAAACGCCATCACCTCAAAAAGATCTCCAGTACCGTGAGAGTAAACCGCGCTTTTCACGACAAAATAATCGATTTAAACCTGCTCGATGCCAAAATATGGGTTGGGGTTTTGAACCATGATATTGTGGTGTGCCAGTCGCTGACAGATGGCGGTAATTCGGAGCTGTTAACCAGACGATGGGTGCGATACTCTTTTCTGGGTGAAGGAAGTGGCAAAAGGTCAGAGTTACCTCGGTGGTTTACTGATCTATGTCCTGAAGCGGTATTTGAAGACAACCCAGATTTGTATATACTCTTTGGAATGGAATGTCATGACGAACAACCGCTTAATGTTTTCAAATTTTTCGATCAAGTCAAAGTTTATGATTTAGACGCTAACGGGTTAGCGGCGTTTTCTTCGTACGTTAGATTTTGTTACGACGCTGCGTTATCTCAAAGTTCAAGCAAGAAAGTGCCGCTATTTTTGAAAACAATAAAGTCGTATTTCCTCGGAGATAGTGTCTATGGTAATCAATTGGAGGTGAACCATTGGAAAAACAGTGCTGGTGAAGATGTCTTCAAGGTTATCAACAAGTCAAGTGGCCAAGACGTTTTCATGGCTTTTATGAATTTTTATGACGACTGTCTTGCGATAAACAGTAAGATTTTAGCTCTTTGAAATGTTTGATTTTATACTTCAGGGCTGAGTTGCATAAAACTTCAAAGTTATCCGCTGGATAAGTTTGATTGTTGCATGACGTCAGATGCGTTGTTCAGCAATAACAACGTGGCGCGTGATCATGTGACGTCATTGTTGCTATGTGGTGTACAACTTTTATGCAACTGGGGCCAGGTGAAGAAAAGCAATCACGAGTACCCCCATTTTTGCATAGCAAAGGGTAAAAATGATAACTAAATCCTGTTTTGATGATTCCAACCAATCCTCGTTCTGTCACCTTCTAATGCATCATTGGCGTCAATCTTGAGATAAACTTGAGGCAGAAATCAACTAAAAGCCAACGCTATAGCTATCTCACAATACGGTCCTTGGTGGGCGGCCTTTTCCCTCAGTAGCCGTAGATCACGCTTGCGCATTAAGCAGACCTTGAAAGGTGTTTTCAAATTTTCTTACAAACTTTCGAGTGTTGTCGAGTCTTACAGAGCATTATAATGTTGCTTCAGAGAACTGGATGGGAAAGTCGTTTTGAGTATCCGTTAATTGGCCAAAACCGGGTTTGGTATCGTTTTAAGCTACATTGGTCATCGGTTCCGTTCACATTATTTGTAATGCTGACGCCCTCAGCCCAACAACTTACTTTGATTTCTATCACCTATCGTTGCAAAACTTGCCCCAAGTTCTTACTACCGTCGGGGAAGGCCAATAAGTTGATTTGTTCCGACGGTTCCTTTCATGCATCGGGCTTGGTCTCAAACCACAAACGAACCTTTCCAAACCCATTAGTGACTTCAAATCTGGGTACTCCGTCGGGAATGAGTGCTGGCCTCATTCTAAAAATAAGTTTTAGACAGATGTCGCGTTCAGTACTCCCAGAGAGACCTACGTCAGCACACTCCTATTAATGTTGCTCAAACTTTCCATTATGTTTGCTGCTCGGACACTAAGAAGGTATTGAAGCAGGGACATCCCTGACCAGGTTTGAACCTGTGCCCTTTGGACGCACCTGATGATAAGAAGTGTATATTTTATATTTATGCGCTAATGGCGCAAAGGTGCGGTCTAGGCAATCCCTGTTGAAGGGCTATAAGTGTTTTCCCTAAAAATATACACGGGTAGGTTTGTCATTGTAATGGTGCCACTGACACTTGTGGCAAGACATCACCTTTGAATGGAACGTGTTTACTGACCGGCAATCGCTTTAATGGCGGCAATTTTGCCAATGTGTGCGAGTAGCCCGAACTTACTTGCGAGCCATTCGCATAATTTTGAGTAACCTTGCGAGATTACGCCTGTTTTGGCGTGAAACTTACTCTAAGTGGAACCGTTCCAGGGGCGCGGCGTTGTGTGGACGCCAGACACTTGTGATCTATTTGCTTAAAGGCGATATCTCGTTTAAGACGTGCTGGGTTTCGATCGTTCCCGCGTAAACTCTTAAGGCAATAGGAATAAAAGGTAGTACGGTCATATGCTTCATTTGTATCTCGCGAAGATATTCGTCACTGATCTTTTCTCGTGAGTGTCTTGCTTCTGCGAAAGGCAGCTCAAGGTTGAGTTCCGCGAAGACCGTCCTGCGTTTTTTGCAAATCTGTTGCGTCTCCCGAAGGGGGCGCTAAAATTTAGTTTCGCAGACGCAAGAATCCCGCGAAGGAGGCTGGCGGGTTTGGCCATATCTCGTAAAAATTTTTGGGTGGTCTTGCGTTTATGAAACCATTCGTGCGTTCCGACACGCAAGATTTCGCGAGATATTACTTTCATAGTGAGGTCGTGCGTCTCTAAATTAACCACTGAACGGTTTGAACGTAAGGTAAATTGGAAGTGATCAAATGACGATTTTTTATTTTCAGTATTTGAAGATTTCGCAACAACGTTCATGCCTGCAAAAGAGAAGTCTGGTCGCCTGGCTGTGCAAGTGCATCGTGACGGACGGGCACAAATAACAGGAAACGAGTTGGCTTTTTCACAGTTGGTCGATTTTTGCGGCCCAACAGGTATAGATACCGATTCTGGTCAATTCCGAGCTCAAAAAGCGCGCCTTTAAGGTGTACATTGTCAGTTTTGGTGCAGTACAGTAGTGATCTTTGAAATGCCAGCTAGTGCCAAGAAGTTTTTACAGATGATTTAGAGTGAAATCATGCATGCTCGATACGGATGAGCTCATAAGCAATTAACGAGACCATCCAAGCGCTGGCGTTGTGCTATGACTGCCGGCAAGTTGCCATAAATTTCTGCTGTGGGATGTAAGGCAGTTTTCCTGTTCCCCTAGTGTACCGGGTATACACCACGTTCCCTCTTCTGCGACAGACAGTATGTTAGAGTAACATGGGGCAAAACGCCCCTATTAAGCAAAAACCTGTTTTTCTTCCTCCATACATGTAGATTTCAGAAATACTTCGAAATGACTGCATTTGATTTGGGTTAGATGGCTCTACATTGTGTGTCAACATACCCCGGTATTCTTAACCGCAAAAAAATCAGGTCAAAAACTAAAAAAATTAAATTTGGCCTTTTTGCCCCATGCCAGGGGCAAAACGCCTTTTCACAGGGGGCAAGAGGCCTGGCATGGGCGTTATGCCCCATATCTGATTGACACAGTACCCCAACATGGGCGCCGCACCATTGGGGGCTGGAGGGGGGCTATAGCCCCCACTTTTTTCAGTGCTACACTGCATTTAGTCTATAGGTGATGCCCCACAGGGGGGCTGAGGGGGCTTTAGCCCCACATTTTTCAATTCTACGCCACCCATGCCCAATTATGCACAGTTAAATAAACTTTCTATAAAAGTTTAAAAATATCAATTTTATGTGTGGTTAAGGCGTGTTAAGATCAGTAAAATGGCAATCTTCAAGTACTGCATGCTAATAGGCTGGTGTATTTATAGAAAAACGCACATCACAANTTAGAGTAACATGGGGCAAAACGCCCCTATTAAGCAAAAACCTGTTTTTCTTCCTCCATACATGTAGATTTCAGAAATACTTCGAAATGACTGCATTTGATTTGGGTTAGATGGCTCTACATTGTGTGTCAACATACCCCGGTATTCTTAACCGCAAAAAAATCAGGTCAAAAACTAAAAAAATTAAATTTGGCCTTTTTGCCCCATGCCAGGGGCAAAACGCAGGGGCAAGAGGCCTGGCATGGGCGTTATGCCCCATATCTGATTGACACAGTACCCCAACATGGGCGCCGCACCATTGGGGGCTGGAGGGGGGCTATAGCCCCCACTTTTTTCAGTGCTACACTGCACTTAGTCTATAGGTGATGCTCCACAGGGGGGCTGAGGGGGCTTTAGCCCCACATTTTTCAATTCTACGCCACCCATGCCCAATTATGCACAGTTAAATAAACTTTCTATAAAAGTTTAAAAATATCAATTTTATGTGTGGTTAAGACGTGTTAAGATCAGTAAAATGGCAATCTTCAAGTACTGCATGCTAATAGGCTGGTGTATTTATAGAAAAACGCACATCACAACAATTTATTCAACAAACCACAACAACTAGCTTATCTATCAAATTTATCGCAACACAGTAACAGTCGCTATAATTATTCGCAGGTGGGACACACGAAGATGGGCAGGCCTCATGTGCCCAGTTGTGACATTTCTGGCACTGCAGCCACACTTCCTGAGGTCTTGAACAGCTGTATGAATCTCCGCACACCAAACATATCTCGTCATCCTCTTGGGGTTTACATTTGCGGGTCTTTTTCTGTGTTTTTTTCTTCGCTTACTGTGATGTTTTCTTTGCCTTTTTTCCTCTAACTTTCTCTTGAAGGGTGACGAAGTGATGACAGTCACTGTTTCTGCCCTCGATGTCGAGTGCCGAGATGAGCTCGGCAATGGCGACAGTTGTCTTATGATGTCTTCGATTTCCTCTTGCTCTAGAACTGTCTTGTGCTGCAGACCACATGTATAGTGACCAACGTCACCATTCCTTGTAAATCGTACAATGAGGGGCTCCTTCTCAAGCGTTCCGATTCCGTATTGTGCAATAACTGCGTTTCAGAATTTAGCACGATGATAGTATTTTAAATCACTTTGCTTAATGGCGCCAACTCTAGTTCTCCTGGCTTACACGTCGGGTCAGCCATGGCAGCTATGCTTTCTTTCATCGAGTTGTATCGCAGTTCCCTCGGTAGGTCCCCATTGATTACCTCCGTAACCAACCCCTCGTATTCATCGATGTTCTGGCACATGTAAGTGATTACTTTCCCTCTCAGGCCATCTAAGGGTCGTCTATGCTGATCTCTCTCTTCATCTTGGAGATGCATCTCCATAGAGATTACTAAACTGCGGAAAAGACAGCGTCCAAAACCCGACATTTGTATTTCTCCAACCGTCGACGGTATTTTGACGGCGTTCGACGTTAGTGAGTCTGCCACTTCCACAACAAGCGAGCAGCTCTGAGCACTTGGAACATGACCGGCGACTGCAGCATCTTGTTCTTCCTCCGAGGTCACCATGCAGTACCCTTCAAAGTCTTCATCTCCAAACACGCTTGGGTCAAAAAATCATAACCCGCAAGCCGGAAAGGCATTTACGGCTCTCTCGGGGACGGCTGTGAGAAGAAATGCTTTGCCTGATAGTGCTGCAATTTCGTGAATAGTGATTCTCCTCCCTGGGTTGGCTGTCATCCAGCTGTCTGCGGCCTTTAACGATTTGAAGTAAGATCGGTCAAGCGGTTGTAATTTGTGGGTGCAATGTGGTGGAAACGTTATCAGTTCTATGTCGTTATCACGACAATAGTTGACTGGTTGAAGCATTTTGTGACTATGGTGCCCATTTATAAAATAATGTGAGGGCTTTCCTTCCAACAGTTCGTCATGTTCTTAAAATGTTCCAGCCATTCACAAAACAGATCTGCATCTGTCCATCCACTGGGACTGGCGCCCGACTGACTGTGGAGGAGCATTATTCATTAAGCTCTCCTGCATTCTCTCTCTGGGAAATATATACATAGGGGGATGAATGTACCGGAAGCACTACACGCACAAATACAAGTGATCAATGCTCCTCGTTCACCGCTGACGAACGCCTTTGCATGCCATTACTTTCCGTGGTTACTGGACCGTTGTGAAACCTGTCTCATCCATATTCCAAATCCTTGATGGCAAGTAATTGTGTTCATTTAGACAATCCTTGAGTAGGCTGTAAAAGACAGAAACTCGCTGTTTGTTAACCCGCAAAGCCCTGGACATACTTGTGCCAGTGGGTTTTCTCAAACTGAGGTCGTGTCGCGTGAGGAAAGCCTTCGCCCAGTCTGTTCCTGCCACCTTTGTGGTCTTGTTGAAGGGATGATCAAGGCCAGCGGTTTCAGGGACATCGAAAGCAAGTCTGCGCAAGTCATGCATGCACAGACCGAACAAACGACGCTGCATTGCGTCAGCATGTGTTTTAAGCTCTATTTCGACCCTAACAGGGAAAGCTGGGTTGAATCTTCCAAACTTTAATGTGCCCGGTTCATCCACGCGACTGTCCCGGTGACGCCGGAGGGTTCGGGCCGGAACTCAGAACTCTTTGCTAGCCCTGAACAGAGGGACTCCTTCAACTACTGCCTTCAGCTCTGCTTGTAACATTGCTTCTCCATACTTTTCCCTGTCTCTTTTCCTTTTATACTTTCGTACCATCTCTAAAACCAAAATACCGAACATCTAATATCATCAAGATCTTTAAGTCGGTAACATTTACATATTCTCTTTAAATTTCAAAAAAAAACTCGCATCAAACATAGTTACACAATGTAGGACCTAACCTTTTTTACCCATCCCTTCAGCCGTTAGCGTTACAAATGTGCCAAGTAAATGAAAACAGTAGTCATATCATTAAAATGCGAAAAACGTTTTTTAAAATTCAAGTTAGTTGTTTAAAGGCAGAGCACACTTCTACAGACAGAATTCTAAGTGTACGGGGTAAAACGCCCACTGCACTGGGGCAAAAGGCCCATGTAGGCGTCTTGCCCCACCAGCATGGAGGCCTTTTGCCCCCAGTGAACAGCCTTCTATTTTTTAACAAATTTCATGATTTTAAACTTGAAGTATTTTGGCAGCAATGAGCGTGCCCGACGTTGGAAAGTGGATAGGAGGAGCGATTTCAACAATCTCCTAGACGTAACGCTTATTTTTGGTGCTCCATAAACTTGAACATGCATTTCAAAAAAACTTCTACCTGTGCATCTCACAGGTCAGGGTTAATTGGGGTATTTAAAACACGATCTTGTCAATAGGTGTCGTGTGAACCGACAATGAGAATGCGTGGCAGACAAATTTCACTCGGTCAACAAAAGCATGTTTTTTTCTTTGAAGGCAACCTGAACATTTGGCAAGTAGCAGACGTGTTTGGATGGCGGCGTCATGTAACTGTCTGGTACACCACCAACTTTGAACGTCTTCATGGTAACTCTTTGATCTTCATCCTTGTTTCCAACTTGGATTTCACCAAGGATTTCTACAAACTGGTCAGGCGTGGCCGGTTGACGAACATGACTTCTGATACGAAAATTGTCAACGTGGGAAGAAGTTCCATTGACGTAATGAC
Source organism: Phoronis australis (assembly GCA_002633005.1). Lineage (NCBI taxonomy): Eukaryota > Metazoa > Phoronida > Phoronidae > Phoronis > Phoronis australis. The sequence continues at coordinate 1,694,838 of NMRA01000013.1, read as the reverse complement.
CACTGCTAAGGTCGACGATCTTGATGTAGTCAGTTGTAGCGAACGTATTGTCTTTGTGGATCCCGTCACTCGTAAACCTACAGCGGTCGTTGGTCAAATGTTGGCCGACTGTTTCGGACATCGCAAGTGCACGTCACTTCCCGCATACCAGCGTGCTGTAGATGTGCCAGACGAGACCTGGGTCACTGAGATTCGAGTAAACCCCAGCTGTATTGATTCTAATGACCACGTGACTCATTATGTTTATATACGCGCATGTATGGAAACGGCATATCAGGCGATGCAGGATGGAAAATTCGACCGTGTCTATTTAGAATCGTTTGCTGTCCGTAAGATGTCAGCACTTTTCGTTGGCGAAGCGCTGTTGGGAGACATACTTAAAGTTCACGGATGGGTTAGTTCTGTTGATAAAGACGAGTTTTGTTTTGTTATAAAGAAATCAGAACGCTCCATATTTTATGCGACGATTCAATTCTACAAAAGTTTGGAAGGCCCGAAAAAGATTACATCAAATATGTGAGAAACTGTCCTTGCTGACAGTTAAGACGTGTTATTAAATATTCTTTAAAAATGAGAAAAAGTGACCTTGGCTATCAATACATTCCCTTATTGCGGTGCAGTTGAATGTTGAAGAATGACACTCCATATAGCCGGCCAAAACAAGAGTCGGCAGATTTTAATAAGCCCATATGTGAGGGATGGAAGTGTGTCTGTCTGAACTCCTGTGGTGAAGAACTTGGTAGAGAATACGGCGACTTCTACATTGGGCTTCGTGGGTAACAGACAATAAAATGCTGATTTCTCTTACATTAGCGAACAAATCGGGAAAACAGCGCTTGGCTNCCCCCCCCCCCCCCCCCCCCTCCAACCTGACCTCGGCATTGCTGCGATGCTGGGCTCATCGATAATTAAAGCAGCAAATATGCATATTGTAATGGAAGTAAGACTTAATTGAAATATTTTGAAGATTTGTTCTTCAATTTAAGGCTTTCTAACAATACTAATATTGACCGTGTGGTAGAATTTGTGGAATAGCAAAACGCGGCAACTTTTTTGACAATTTAGTGGGTACCATTAAAATACGATGGTCCAAAGATAACACCAGGCACTTCTTTTTTAATTATCTCGAATTCCCGACTTAATTATCTCGGGAACCCAAAATAATTTTCCTCGGTGTGTCGCTGTACGTAAACAGTCTGGCTCATCGCATTGCCACACTATTTGCATGAATCTATAACCTTGTTGCTGCTCTGGCATCGACATTTGTCGGTCTATGAAACCAATCGCATCACCAATGTCTGAACAATTATTACGACGCACGAGCCCTTGTCTCGACAAGAGACACCGAATGTGCCTTATGCTAGTAATGATACCAAAGTGATACCTGAGCATGTCTACAGTTTCTTTTTGCGACAACCCTACGTTGAAAATATCTCTTACAGCTTCATCTTATCCAAATTAGAATATTTTTGGTAGCAGAAAACAAGGCCAATCATGTGAGACCGATTTTATAACAGTAATTAAGAGGCCTAATTCTATTTTTGTTTTTCAGTCAGCAAAACTAATAGTACTGCAGTTTTAAGCGGAAGGAGTATCTTTAAAATCATCCCATTAACACCAGACACGTAAATCTGTTGTGGCGTGATAAATAAGTTGTGCCCTTTCCTTAGCTTATGTTATCTGGCCTGTTGGCAGGTGGAAGTTCTGAACATAAGCGTTGTCATTGTTTTGTTGCTAGGATGCGTCCTCATAGCTCTACTGTACACGGTGTGGGCCATGATGGGAGATGACCTTGATTACTTTTCCTGATGATGACTTATGAGACGTCGAAACATGTTGAAGTTGAAAAATCTCGTTTTTATTAATATTGTCATTTACTTTTCTTCATCGAGACCATCGCGGGTTTCACGCCAGATAGGATCGCCTGTGCTTTTACAAACGTATCTTATCTTATTTCATAAAATGTAGAATTTTTTCCAGTGCAACTGTCATTTGAATTATATGATAAAGTGATATGCCCATCACAATGTCATGGCTCAGAAATATGAGGTTTTGAGGAGTACGATTAAAAAGGTGCATTTGCGTCAAATTATTCTTGGAGCACAGTTTAAGTAGAAACCGCCAGCTTCAATACTACGGTTTTGCCAATGTACTTTTATTTCGCTTGAAAATAATGATGAATTACTCATTTCCAAAGTGAAAAGTGACAAATTTGACCCAAAATGACGTCTTGTTGTATCACGAAGAGTGAGACATGACATTTTACATGCGGCTACGTTTAAGGGATTCCCCCACCAGTCCTTACAGCTTTTGGCTGGCCGTGAGAGTTCGCTGCTATCGTAATTCAGGTAGAGGCTAAAACACTCGGTGCATTTACTGTTCTGGAGTTAGTACTTTAGTTTGATGTTGGCAATCGTCAGTATATGTGACCTTGCGCGTTTTGTTGTTTTCTTGTGTTCACCCCGGGAATTTCCCTCCTTGTACTTCACCTGTGGTCATTGGCGAGTTGTCACTGCATGCATCATGAACATTGGCTCTGTTGTGTTGGAACTAGTGTTTGATCAACGTCATAGATCACCTATCTTTATGACCTGGTCACATTATTTACACGCATGTATCTACCTAGTAAACAACCCCATTTTGAAAACAAAATATGGAAGGGAAACAAGATAAATTATACCATGCTAATGTTTTAAAATTACAAAGCAACTACAATTCCAAGTTCCGCCCATAACAAGCGAACTTTGATTCAGACTAATCAACCACAATTAGTGGTCTCGTTCGTTGCTCATGAGAAAAAAATGAAATCTGGCTTTACAAAGACCTGGCAGCAGCTTTGTGTTTTTGCTTGGGCACGCTCGGCGAATAAAAAGACACGCTGTGACAAATCAACCACTTGTGGATGCTAGTCTCAAGCAATAACTATAACAACGGTTAGTTCTTTGAAGCCCGGCTGGAGTCACCTCTCTAATTTTGCTAATGAACAATTTGAGACAAATTGCGTCAAACGGTGAGTGCTCTCAATTAAAAGGTTTTTGTGACGTAAGGCAGCTTCTATGGTGGAAATAAACATTCGGCCGGGCAAATTTCCTCTGGCGTACTCGACCGGTGTTTTTCGTTTCCAAGTATTTTACCCCGTAATTATTGTGGCTCTGTCGCGTATGGCTTGTATCGTTTCAACTTCGAAGTGGGAAACGAAAGAATCGGTGAGGTGGGGGTAGAAAACAAGCAGCGTGTATTGGGGAGTAAGAATATATTTCGTATTATTTTACAATAATATTGTCTCGGGTACAGTTTTTCCATCGCGCTATAGTTTCTGAGGTACTCATTTTCCTACGTGCCTACGTGTTCTTTTTGATTGTGAAAAACGAAGAACACCTATGGGTAGCCGCCTGTGCCTACGTAAATCATAGGCGCAAACGTTTATATGCGGAACAAAACGCGTCATTGGAAACATGACGCATGGGTCTAGATACGCTGGTACAAAGTAACGCTTCGTCCGAGACCATCCATCACACTAGTCAGCCGCTCATTAACTAATAACAGGAAGAGATAACCAGGAAGGGACAACTAGCTAAACCGCCGTTTTTGGCCTCCTTCCCCGGTCTAATTTCAGGACTTAAGTTTCGTTTAAAAGGAAACAGATGATTTTATCAGAGAGATTAAAGCTTTTTCTACAGAAGGATATCAAAAAACTCACTTTGCAACCTTAAACAGTGGTGTAATTGTACTTTAAAAATATCGACTTCAGGGCACTCAATCGCAACTTCCCNGACGACCGAACTTATCACAACCGAGGTAGAACAATGACTGACTCGACTGCTCTCACAGTCAGACTATATGAAAAGAAATTGGCGCGAAATTCTTGCCTTCCAAAACGTCACTTCCGGAGTAGACAACGAGTAATCAATTAAATTACGAAAAGCAGTAAATAAGTGAAAAATATGTCTGGGATAATCAACGAACCTTATTTTTGCTAAAAATGACATGAAAAAAGGTTGCCTTCGCCTTTAAACGCGCAAAACTGATACTGTATTTCTTAAACCTTTAATTCAATGCTCAAGCTATACAACGAATGCGTGTTGAAACACAACATTGACCTTGGACCAACGATGGACTCCTTGCATCAGGACCTTAGTAAGCGGGGAGGGGGCGAGTGCCACCCCAAAAAAATTGCATGCCTCAGGGTTAAACCATGGTTATCTCTTCCTGCTAATAATCATAGTAAAGGCGTTGCAGAGTTTTTGTTACTATTCAATCGCTTATGGGCTACTTGGGAATGATTAACACGATGTAAATTTTTAGGATCTTACTACTCTAAGCGTTCACAATTTTCGCCGTTGTCGCAAGTACGGAAAACACATTTGCTCGATCACCCTCCCGAAAATGTGCAAAATATTGACATTGGTACAATAAAATATGAACTCTTTAAACTCCAATGCTAGCCTTCGTCTGTACATGACGTGGTAAAGTAAAACAATAATTTCAAAGCTATTCCAGCATTTTTGACGAGAAAGAGTGAAAAATAAAGTGTTGAGGTTTGTCTTCTTACATTTTCGTTTTTATGACATCAAAAACGTCAGCTTCAGCAAGTCTCGTCGACTACCTCCCTCTCGATAACGAATGTTTTGTTCGCTCGTGCAGTAGGTAATGACAATTATGGGTAGCCGACATTGAAATCTTGTAGGGCATTTCCTTCACTGAAAACGGCAATAAGCCCGCGTTCCGTCGAAGAAAGGATTTTGTCCAGTTGCCGATATATGAAATTGGTCAACTCGGTTTCCCCCATTGTTTGGTGAGAGAAGTGATTTTTAGTGATCTTCAAAGAACTGACGATTCGTTATTGCTCAAGACCATGCTTGGCAAAATGAAGGACACGCTGTGACAAGCCAACTTGTACAGACAGACCTCAGTGGCGGATTTAGGGGGGGGCAAAGGGCCATGGTCCCCCTAAAATTTTCCCAGATTCCATGATTTGGCAGTTCGGGGGTGCGAATGTCTGACGGGCAAAGTTCTGGCTAATACTCTGCCCTGCCCTCCTCCAACTCAAAATCCTGGATCTGCCCCTGGACCTTAAGCAATAATAAACTCTCAGTTCCTTCGAAGCACTGAAACCACCTACTTAGCCTGACGAACAATTCAATCAGCAGAGGCCAACTTTATACACGTAAGTGGTAAATATGGTTTTCATGACGAAAGGGCGGCTTTAAGACAATCGAGTCTTAAAACAGGGAAGGGAAAATCTCACTGTGAAGACATAACAAAATCTTGAATAAAATAAGTCAGAATACGGACATGACTGGCGCAGCACAGGTAGGCATCACGAGGTGGTCTAGCGTCGCCGGGACGGTAAGAACACAAAAACACTACTAGATACGCAATAATCGTACGTGACACATAAAACATATAAACCGTAAGTAAACAAGCGTGAATTAACCTTTCGGCAGGTTTGTAGAGTGTAAACATCAGTTTTTAAATTCGTCTCTACTCGTAGTCACGTAACCAAATTTTTAAGTGTTTTATTTACAACACAACGCTACTTTGTATAGATGTCGCTTGCTGTACACGACACAAATTTCACAGATTCAGATTTTATCCAATAGGCGGCGCTAGAAAGATGAGCTCGCATTAGGAAAAAGCGAGACAACTAACGAAACGTTCAACCTAAATATTACACTTCAGTCAAGGGTAAAAGTGTATGCAATTATTTCAGGAAGTAAAAGGATATATAAATCAAATTTTGCATGAAAAATCACAGCCCACCAAATATAGTTCGCTTTGTTTGAACTGATTACACCTGCCATTTACTGTTGTTCAAATTATGTTTGACAAATCTCTACAAACATTCGGAAATAGGAGTCATATTTGCGCCAATAGTGCAAATCCATCAGTGACAAAGAAAATTTATATTTGGTAAACGTTAACGTTCAGAAATGATGAAAACTATTTTTGTTTCTTGAAGCCTGGGCAACTGTTTCACATGCATTCTGAAAAAATGTCGAATAAGGCGTTCTATTATGTTGCACTTGAACGAAACAGCAATTCAATGTGTCGTTGCTAACATATAAAACGATTGTTGCAAACGGGCATATTTACGCGGAACTTAGTGTGGACTTTTTTATAAAACTTAGCGTGAGAACTGCAAGCCCAAAGTGAGTGTCGCAGCCCTACTAAAACAGTGCATATTATTTTTAACTTGTTGATTTTCGACAACAAGTCTACGAAAGAAACGATTTTCTTCACCGAGAAGTTTCGATCAAACAATGTCTCGAAGAAACTTGATAGGACATAGATCAGATGACGGCACTTATTGCATTGTTACTGTCAAGGTTTGATGCCTAAAAACATCAAGTTGTTTATGTACAAAGCACGTCGATTGATTTGTTTTGCCATTTAAACCCACCAATGATGGACTAAAACAATGTGCGTTAATCTGATAAACAACTTGTTTCCTCGTTCCTTTTATATATACCTGGAAGCCTGAATGATTCATTTTCCACGAAATATCGGCGAATTGCCTTCGTCGTGACCTAATACAGCTCAATGACAACTAAGCGCACGCCTATTGGCTGAAAGCAAACGAAAGGCGGAGCTTGCTTCAATAAACACGCCTTTGAAATGGCGATAAACCCTTTTCAATGAAAGTTCATTCATAAGTCGACACTCAGCTACTACCGGACGCTCACTAGAAATAACGTCTATCCCTCACTCTGTCGTGGTCATAGGAAAATAACCCGTCTCCATAAAAGAGGTTTACAAGTGATGGAAAAAATTTTACGTCATTCTATGGAAAACGAAGTATTTGATGACCAGATCGTCCCCGATAGCGACTGCTTCCTGTCTCCAACTGAGAACGTGCCAGTGGAGTGCTGGCCTTCACACCAGGTAGGTGCTAATACTACTGACAAACTGTCATGACTTTGGTCGATTTCATGTCGATAACTAGGCACGCTACACAATTTGAGTCACAAATACGTCCACTACTCTACGTATTGCAAAAATGTAGGTGTTTTTGACTGTACGATACGATACGATACGATATACGTACATAGCGATCTACTACTGCAACTTACTACATTATATTTTAGAATTCACTTTATTCCCGTGGAAGATTTTGTGAACGGGGACAAAAAAACTTTCACGATACGTTGTCCACAAAACGATCCAAGTAACCATAGAAACTATATCATCGTTTGCTGCACTTCCATTCGATAAATGCACTAGTACGGGTGCACCAACCCAAACTATAGTTTGACTGGCTCTAAACGGTGAGGACATTTGTGTTTAGAGTGCACCACGTGAGCGTTTAACGCAATTACAACTTCTATACAGGAAAGAACTTCAAGCTCTCAAGTCTCAGTATTCTTATCTACTGCGTAATTGCTTTTGCGAAGAATCAACAGGTATACTTGTCAGTTACGCAGCGTAATTGCGGTTTTGCGCAACCGACGTCACGTGGGCGTAATCTGCGGTGATTCCGATTGTTTGACGAAGCTAAAATGATCTCGATACGAAATCTCGCTTAGTGTCCTATGGACTGAACATTTCAAATAACTGTGAAAATGCCCGGTGTCGACAAAGGGTTTAGGCATTTGACGTAAGACAAATTAGTTCCACCACATCGGACTTGCGAATGGTTTTTCTTCGTTTGAAGATGTGTGGCGCCAGTCTCGGAATACCCTTGAATGTGTATTGGGCCCTAAGTAGAACACATCAATGGAGCCGCAGACTCGTGGTCCAACGCCATCCGCTGTTTTATAGTTGTCGACAATCTTGCTAACAGATACGATCTCCGCTTACGACTACTTGTCTAGTAAATAGGTCGAAAAGATTGATGGTTTTATAGTTGGTTTCGTATGTGAATTTGTAGGTCTGCTAGCTCGTTTAAGAATCCCACACATGAAGTGTTTTCGTGTTTGTTTATTTTACGCAGGAGGAATATTTATTGTGTTTCCTTGCAAAACATTTCATAATCACGCTTAAGCTAAATCTACTATATTACTAATGGTGTTAAGAAAACAGAACTTTAGTCCAAGGGTTTGATTTCAGTGTACTGAATAACACCCCATTCATGCCTCCATTCAAACGCAATATAACTTCTCTATTGAATGACGCTGGGGCACCTTTGTAAACAAGGTGCATGTTATTCGCCCGATTCATTCACAAAATGGTGGGGAATTCATGAATGCCTGTATCATGAATGGCTTTTGACAGCGAGGCGACCGCGGCATGGGAACTTGTAAACACCGGTTTTCCGCCTGATTTGGTACTCTCAGTGCTTTTTCTATTGCAATCAGTTGTGTTACATTTCACAACACATGTACCAAAATGTGTGCTTCATACTACACCCGAGTAAAGTTAACTGGGAGTTAATTCATCCAAAGAAACTAAACTAAGGTCAATCAAAGTCATGTACACTAGGCGAGCAGAACGAAAACATTCACGAGACAAAACGCCAAGTTAGATTTCAAACTTTTTCCTATGAAACATTTCAATTCAATTCCGTAACAAAACGGCCCTACGGAATGTTCAAACTGGTAAACAAGGCAATAAGAAGTGGCATGACATCAACAAACAGAGGTACGGCGAACGTGTCATGAATTAATCATTATGACATGGTAAATGAAGCAACGATCTGGCCACAAGCCTTATGTTCCAAGCAGGGGTTCACATACGTGATCGATGTAGGTCATCCCCACACAATGAGGGCTGACCGCATGTAATCCCGAGTACTGGACTGGGGTTTCAAGTCATCATGTACACAATAACAGGTAGGTCCTGGTCTCATAAATTTCCACGGGTGTTTTCCAATCTCATCACAGTTTAGTTACTGAAATACTTCACAACACAATACACACTTCACCGCGACAACTCAAAACAGGTTGTCAACACCATGCTTGTCTAATAATCACACCTTCGTTTTTGCAGGTAAAGAAGGAAACTTTTACGCACTTTAAGCTTCCTCAAACCGGAAACATTGTCAGAAGAGATAGCGCGTCCATTGTGGACGAGTTCTTTCAAGACAACACCACCACCAACAACAACGTTGATGTTACTCTAAACGTGAAGTTGGCGGCTTCGAGAGTCACAAAACCGTCAATGAAGGCCACAGTTTCTAACCCCCATGTGGTGACAGGGCTTAGCAATTTGCCAACTCTCAGTCAGTGTCTTGACTGGAATGAAAATGGACAACGTCGAGGGAGCAGTTCCCTCGTGGAAGAGTTCTTCACATCCGATTTCTCAAAAGGCGATTTTGAACTTATTGAGACTATCAAGTCAGAACCGGAAGAGTCGCTATGGGAAACCTTAACTTCCAGCATCAATATGATAGACCCTGCTAACGAGCAGCCAACAACAAACTGTGACATGGTCAAAATGGAACCTGCCGGAAACAAATCCGCCTGCAGTTTTGCTAGAACGTACACTCCACTTAAATTAGAAAACGGAGAAAGGACTTCCTGTCAATTCGCCGGCACAAAAAGTGATCGTCCAACTTCGTTACCAGTCATTGTCACATCAAGTCCATCATTCATTTCCGCTGTCAGCAGAAACCACCTGCCACCCACGCCTCCCCAGTCTCAGCCGGGTAGCCCGGCCGACAATGAGTACGGCCGGCGAACACCCCCTCCCCCCTACCCTGCCACCAGCCAGTCGCAAGCGCCCATTCCCATCCTCCCGGCACTGATTACGCCTATCAGAACTGCCGACTTCATGCCGTCAACGCCTACACCAGGGAGCAGGACGGGCATCAAACCAACACCAAGAAACACGTATCCCGGTTGCACCACTATCCGTTACAACCGTAAGAACAACCCAGAACTGGAGAAAAGGCGTATCCATTTCTGCGATTTTCCTAGTAAGTAAAACCCTTTCTCTTTTCAAGTCGATGCATGCACAACATACAGTCCTGGGCTCCCTACATAGTGGTCCGCCACCTACTGAATCCGAGCAATGTGCTCCCTACATGAAAACATGGTATTGCATCCTCTTTGAAATGTTTTGCACCGTTTTTGAAAATATTGACCCATGTTTGAAAAGCCCAGTTTTCTGCATTACAAGGCAAATGGTTGAAGCTCTTTTCAGTTGCAGTGTTACTTATTTTAGTGTAATACGTAACCTATATACGGTAGTTGGAAAATCAGGACTCGAAAACATGAAGCACAGCCTTCACTGTTTGCACTTATGCTCAGCGACAGCCCTGTTGATGTTCTGTAGATGAAGAGAAAATTCGGTATATTAACACGTGGTTAACTCGATGAATGGTACACGTACACCTCGTGGGTGGAGCCAGAATTAGTAAAAGCAACTACACTCTAAGTAACCGAACTTGCCCTGTCCCAAACATATTTTTAGATTCTGTATTCAAAGAAAAAAAATCGATTTTAACCTCTTTGATTTGGATCGTTTTGTGGCTTGTGTTTTTTACACGATGTATTGTGTTCGTAAACCGGATGACGTCATTGATTAGAATTTGCTATGTCATGGAAATTTGCGTCATACATAAAAGTGACACTTGGGGAACAAGTTGTTTTTACAAATACCATTAAGCTGCGAGAAGAATTTTCTTGGAAGACATTTGCCAATTGACCCTTCTCACACTGATTCCATTATCTTATCATATAAAGATATGAGTGTGTATTCGTTGGTTCATTACCTTTTGGTCAGCTGTTGACTCGACGACTGTATGGGGAAATTTTTATGACGCAACAACGAGTACGTGCGCGCCGTGTCCGGTGTATGACCTTGGGTATGGGTAAAATGTACGAAACCATCACCATGGGATTTACGGAGAAACGTAAAATCGTCTGGACAATTTAAACCAACTTGCAGCACGTTTTTAGGTTTTAAAGGTACGCTGGTCCGTTCATAGAGAATTATTTCTCTATTTACCCGTGTGAGGGGTATTCGACACCTGTTGTCAATCTCAATTCTGCCCTGTTGAGGCCAAATAAGACGATCACTTTCTTCCTAGCTTTACATCTTCAGGATTTGCTCCCTTACGAAACGTTGAAATAGGCAATTATGAACACGACGCCCGGCGAGTTGGCAACTGTCCAAAAGCAGAAGCGTGTACAGGTCGTTCAGACGACAATTTAGAAAGTCGCAATACAGTTTCTGTACAGGGTCAGGAGTATCGAAGTTATGACAAGATAATTAATCTCCAAGATAGTATTACTAGTATTCGATAACACCTACAGCTTCGAATGTTTATTTCGTTCCTCTGGTAGCCTGGGCACCCCGGTGTACCAGGAAATGAGATTTTAATGTCGGCAACATGTAATTAGGTTTAATGTCATGCACTGTTACACCGCTCTTGTGCAACAGTTGGTTCACACGCTTACACTACTCAGCTGGTAAATCTTTTTCGCCACTGCCGTAACATTGGCAATAGAAACATTGGCATACTGCCACAGACTGAAACGGCAGGGGGAAATATTGCTTAGCACTGAAAATCGTTTTTTAAATTGAACTTGGAATTGGGTTATTGGCAGAAAAAAGGGTATAAATCAGGGCGACCTCAAGTCGAAATTTACACTTCAAATATTTGTGCATGCCAAAGATGAATAGTGAGTGGACAGAGGGGGTTTCATTGTGTGTATTGTACTTGCTAGCAAAAGGCCACTTTTGTGCCAGTGTCTATTATAGTCACTAAGAGTGTTACGTAATCTGAAGCATTAAGCCTTATCATTGAATCTGTCACTTTATTCAGCACGGACTTAGGTAAATAAGTTGGGAAATGGCTATTTTAAAATAGTGTCCACTGCCTGGATATACGTATTGTGAACATTGGAAGAGAAATTAAGAAATAACAATATTTTGTTCGCAAGACTTTTGAGGTGTTAAATTAGAAAGGAAATTAACTTGATGCGCCATACAACCCCCTCGCTACCCTGTGAAAGCATTCCTTTTCCAGTCGTAAAGAATGAACTTCGCATCTTCACAAAATAGCTCTGCGTTTTACTACGCTTTTAAACTTTCAGAACTTCTACCTCGATCGCGATCCTTCTGATCAAATGTCAGTAACTGACAGCGCAGTTTGTGTTCACATAGAAGCAGGCATAAATTACCAGTTATCCCAACGCTAAGGTAGACAAGATTAGTTTTAATCAAAAGGTACACACTTTTAGTCAACACTTAGCACAGGTGACCGTGGGAGGAAGCAGGGATCTTCCAAAACAAACAAAACTGGGGATTTGCAGCCGTACACTACAGATGAATGAAATAGTGAAAGTCCTACGTGACCAACCAACAGCAGTGTGTGTTTAGTTCACAAACACGTCAAAACAAACTTAAGTACAATGGTTGAAAAACGAGCGATTTACCTAAGCGTACGACTGAAATTTATAGTACCGTTAGTGGCCTCCAAGAACATTTTGTGCGAGCTTACTATGCAACAGTCTTTAGGTAGCAGTGAAATTGATGTCTAAATTTACTATTCCATAACTTGGTGTGCTAGTGCAGAGAATGGACGTAACATCTTGGTCTGAATTACAGCTGTTTCACTATTGAATTTTCGGAAGATTTAATAAGTTTGTAGCAGATGTTAGCTGTACGTCTGAAAGTTGGTACGTCATGTCTTCGGGCATATATCAAATAGAGAATATTATTGGACCCTCATAAAAACACCGCTTTATTGCACTCACGACTGTGATTTACTACGATTTATACGACTAAAGATTGTGTGCCGTCTAGGTGCCCATTCTTCGAAGAGTACATTCCTGACACCTGGTGGAAATTGAGAAACTAAGCGCTTTCCAAACACGTGTTTTTGCAAGTTGTTTTTCAATTTGAATTCCATGGCGATTGCATCATGTCATGGTCCTGTGTTGCCACACCGTCTCACTTGCTTTGGAATTTCAGCCAATTGAGAAAATTGCTCAATACCATGTGATTATGAATCATGAATTATAACCACATTTCTGTAATGACTGGTCTCCATGGAAATGCACTTACCACGGATTTGAATTCCACTGTGCAGAAATGACCCACCTAACACGTAACAGGATCTTGTCAAGTCTTGTTAAAATAAATTTGCTGAAGTTTAAATCTAATTTAAAACTTGAAATTAAGCTGAGTACACAACCCAAACTCTGTTCATGTACTCAACAACTCCCGTTCCCCAAGTTCAGTTTGATACTATATCTCGGGGACTTAAATGAAACACCTTGTCACCTGTACAAAAATTACTCATGATAAAAGATGTTGCCCTAACTTAAATTATTTACTTAAACATCATTTATCGCCACTCCGTCTGTGCAGTTATTACTTTTTGCTCAGAACATGACACAACCCTGCAATTAAATCCTGATTGTTTATTGTCCCTGGCGAAATATTTCCAGAAAAAATGTGTTCTTGCCGTGTGGTGGTATTTTAATTTAAACACCTAAGCACATTCAAGTTCAACTCCAACTGGTGAGGAGGTGCAGACCCAGTGCATGAACTGTACTGCTTAAGTGTAGATTGCGAAATTTAGACAGGTGGTCCCAAATTGGCTTATTAACACCAAATTCTCGTTGTTCCAATAAAAAGAGATGGTATCTCTTACACATACACTTGTTTTTTGCCCCTTCCCCCCGACAGTTTCTTGTTTGTTTCTCAACTGTTGCACTGTAGGGGATCATGCTTGACTACTTACGTTGCCCCGGGTAATTGGAGCAGCCTTGTTGAGAAAAAATAAAACAGATAGACCAATTGAGTACACGTGTAATTGTTTTATTTGTTTCGCCTGATTCTATCATTACACGCTAATTCCCGTCAGCATTCTTGAGATTGTTCTCTCATGAGTGGAACAAGGGGGTTGGATACAGACAATGCTAGTCTAGCTCATTTGAAGAACTCAATTTTTTGTGTCACGCGATTTTGCATTTACTGTTCTCTCTGTTTGTTCCAGGCTGCAGAAAGGCTTACACCAAAAGCTCGCATCTGAAGGCTCACCAAAGGATACACACAGGTAGGAGCAACAGCAATTTCATTGCCTGAAAAATACAATATTTAAAATTCTGAATATGCCCACAACTGCTGATTGATGATCAACAAAGATTAAAATTAACGGTGTATATATAGGGCTGGTGTCAGTGTGAATACCAACCCTTGAAAAATAGAAATTAACTTTCACTTTCATAGTATTCAAAGTGAAACCAGGAAATGTTGCACTTACAAATGAACTTCAAACAAGGAATCATAAGTTACTCCCATCAGTCCCATGACCTTTAACCTTACATTGATTGACACTTCACATTATTACTGTTGCTGAACAGGCAACTAACATATCAGAAGTTCAGTTAATGGGTCGACTGTAGTAAACGTGGTTGGGAACATCTGGTCCTCAGAGTGGCGGAGCAGTCTAAAGATAGATCCCCAACACATGTAGCAGTGAGCCACACACAATTTAAACCAGCAGTGGTCCAAGAGAAACTGTGACAATAACCGCAAACCATGAGCTCCTGGCATACCTCAGCCATGACTGTCATGAGAAAGTTTCAACCAATTACCTTGTTTTTGCTGGTTCAGACAAACATCCTACTTGCTTGTCAACCTCTCACTAATCTTAAACCAACCTGTTGTTTTTTGAAGCCAGCTTTCTCAGTTTTCTCCCAGTCCCAGTTTAGGTACAACACTTGAACTTTTGGAATCCGGTTGTAAAATCAGAAATGTGGATTTATCAACATGGTGGTAAGCTGGCCAACCACACCGTGGTTTACAACACATGTCCCTCAGATCTAATTAAGTCATAAGCTAAAATGTTTGGAAAAAGTGTTCTGATCTAGTCACTGAATAAGTTCACAGGGCTTGTTTTATGTGAAGGTTTCCAAGTTACAATACAAGTAAAGAAATGCTATGCTACCAACAATAGAAAAGTTAAAATTCACCACTGCAGTGACGATTAATCAACCAAAAAAGACAGCTCCCATTGTAGAGACTGACCTTTCAGTAAAAAACCGGATGCGAGGTCAACATGAGGAGTACATAAATAGGGCAGCTGATAGAATGCTACTGTCAAGTGTCATTAATGGCAACTACGTCATTAATAGTATAGTCATAACTAAATATATTGGTGATGAAGAACAGGTCAATTTCATCACCACTGTCATCCACTACGTGGTTAACTAGTGTATTTAGTCCCCTGAATATAAGCACACTCACAGACACAACAGCGAAAAACAATTTGTGAAAGACTGTAGCAAAATACATATTTGTGGTTTTTTAAAAGCCACTACTATCAGCAGTTAAGAGTACATTACCAAGCAATTGAAGCTGCCTGTAAAATTCTCCAAGGTTTGCTTATAAAGCTGATGACCTTTCGTGTTATCGCTGAATCAACAAAGGTAAAATTGTAGTCGCTGTTCAAACAACATGTTATCTTCCAAGCATAGTTTAATACCCCAAACACTGTAAACAGTGGCTTTATTCATCTGACGGGATCAGGGGAAGCATGGATAGATCAAGCAGAAGCAGTTACAAAATTACTTTTGAACGAAAAAATGAAGTTGATATACCTTCTCTTTCCATGTACCCAAGTGTACAAAACAATTGAATAGCTTGTTTATGATACTACAAAGAATGACATGCATACACACATACATATAAAAGAAACCGTGTCTTCCAGATGAAATCACGCGATTGTTGTTCCGTTTCTAAAGTTGATTTCTGATGTATAATACATTTTAAAATTCTACAAAGAAGAGGTTGAAGCAAACACAAAACTGAAGGGTAAGGTTTTTCCAATGATCAAGGACCCCCATTGTACCTTTCTGCGGCTACGACAGTGAATAGTCTTAAAAATCAAGTTTAATTCCAAATCCAATACAAAATACTCTGAAGCTTGCTGAAAAACCTTCATGGGTCCCAGGTTACACAAAGAAGTCCCAGAAATGTATCTCACTTCTCATGTATGAACACAGCACAGGGTTTAAACTAACAGTTACACTCAGGCGAAGAAACACAAGGGTGTCCTAGCAAGCATTATCAACAGGAAATAGGAATGCACTTCAGTAGAGGAAAGTTGAAATCAGACTGCTGCAGGTCAGTCTACAGCTAATTTACACAGTAATCGGTGGATAAATTAAGCATTAACCTTTATTTGTTTCCAGCCATTACTTGGGCATAACTCTTCAATTTAATTGTTTGTCTTGATTTCTTTTCTATTGATTTAATGTGTTTGTCATGGAAAACTAATCAGTCGGTAATTCAAGAGTTGTTTAACTTCACACTTTTGCCTAATGCAATTTACGCATTTAATGATTATGAAAGCATATGCTACAGATATAAGTTTTTGCGAGTCTACCGTGACTCATAAACCAATTATAAATGGATGATTGTGTGTACTTAGCATTAGACTGAAAACACTCATTTTTAACAAATGACTCATGAGTTTGAATAAAAAACAAAGTGATTTATCAGAAACGTAAAATCAGAAAAAAATGAAGTTCAATCTTCATATAATTTACATAAGCCTATGGCGCATGGCAGCTTAGAAATACACAACTGAACTAATGATCGCATAGAGTGTGCTATTTGTGGTGATAACATATTATACTGCTAACTAATTCATTATCATCGGCCATTAATAGAATTATACAAAGTATGGTGATGAGTGTAACAATGCCGTTCTTAAACCAAATGTGATGGCAGTGTTATTTGCATGTAATTTGCACAAAGTTAACTAAGCATTATTAGTATTAAAACTATTACATATTTATACCATCTAGTGACCTAACACCTGGCCTGGGCACAGATGCAAAACTCATTCTAATTGAAAGATGCCAATTCACACGGTCATTCTGGTACCAGTAAAATATCACAGATATCTGTTGTGTCTTACAGGGGAAAAGCCATACCAATGTCATTTCCCGACGTGTCTGTGGCGATTCGCCCGTTCGGATGAGCTAACACGCCACATTCGAAAGCACACCGGTGCGAAGCCTTTCAAGTGCAAAGTATGCGAGCGTTGTTTCGCCAGATCGGATCACCTAGCGCTGCACATGAAGAGACATGAGCCGAAAAATAAAAGCTAACTGGAGTGGCTTTACCGAAGAAACCTGGACATTCCTCTTTTTGCGTTAACGTCATCACGTAACTTTGTGACAATGAAGCGACTTACACTGCAAGTCGAAAGTAATTATTCAAAATTCTGTTTCGTGACCAACGACGAACCCTTATGGCTTGCCATTCCATCTACAGTATACTTGGACAGTGAATTCCACGTGCACTTGCACGATTACTATTTGCCTCCCCAGTCCCCATGACTGGAAATTCTGGTTCATTTTGTCTGATTATTTTTGGCGTGCATTGTTTGCAAATATGTATAGGTGGTCTTCCTAATTATTCTGAATATGTATATATGTAAATAGCTTGGGAGAATTTTTATTTTGTTGCATCTGCTGTGAAAAGTAGTTGTTGGAGTGTTTTGATATGAATGTGACAAAGGTCATAATTAGGTGTATAGACAAGGAAATAAAGTCTAGTACATTATATTATTTCGCTGTTCAAAATATATAGAACAGCTCTGTAATGTCAGCCGAGTGTAAGTGTACGGTTAAAATTGTCAAATCAAATACAAGACTTTAGACAGTTGGCGCTTAAGTGCGAGAGACCTTAAATTTATGCAAGACAAATTACTTTGAGGACAGGTGTATTTGTACTAAAGAGCCTCAAAGGCTTAACTGAGATTGAAAACTGCATTTGTTTGTTTATACCTAAAACATGAGATTCTAACAGATGTTTAAGCCTGCAAAAATACAGCACCTAAAATATTTGTTTAATTAACATATCTGGAAAAATGACTCCATTAACACCACATGTTTGACAACATATTTTTTGTACGTGTATTTTCAACCTAGTTTTTACCTATATTATTACTGTGACAAACAGAAGCCTGGCACATGGGCAAATTTTCTGTAAAGTTTAATAATCTATTTTTAATGTTGTTGAGCTTGGTGACAGATATGTATACAGTGCCTAAACGGTAAAGGATATTTTTATTTGTTATGCAATATACATATGTTGGTTTTATTACAATGTGCATATGTAATTGATTTTGGACGATTCTAAATATTTTTCTACAGGTTGAATGAATAAAATGATGGACTTCCTATGATGTGTTATCATTGCCAGTGGGCTGGACACTAGAGGCAAGGGCGATGATACTGAATGAAATGTTTGTAACAGTGTAAATTATTATTCTTTCAAAAAATAATTTGAATGACGGCAAAGAGGATTTTTCAGTATGTGACGCAATGATTTGAACATCGGGTGAACTTTGGCTTTCTCAACAAGAACACATGTTAACAAAATCTTACTTCACGATTCATTGAAAAAGCTGTAACCCAACAACTGAAATTTCCAATAAATACAAAAATGGATAACAGGAAAAGGGCATTATGAGCAACACTTATAACTCAAAATTGGACGAACCATCACCATACAAATCCATAGTTTCCCAAGTTGAACGCATTTTTAATAAAATTAATGTAAACATAATATAATGTGAACATGCGTTAAAAAAGTTGTGGAGTACAACCGGGAGCGACTGCTTTGGAAAGACCATTTATGGTCGGCGGTACGCTTGGTGGCAAGACTATTTATGGTCGCTGGTAGGTATATTGGTGTTACAGAAACAGGAAGGAAGTTGTACCAAAAAACAAAATGTCAAAAACCAAATGTGTGGATACTGATCTCTTACCAAAAGCACACACTTTGCTGAAATCCCAACAGTTTGCTTTGCAAGTTCGCTAGGTGACGATAACATCACATTAACCTCTGACTAACTTCCACAAAAACTCCCATTTTATCACTACATTTTCAACTTAAAGCAGCTAGGAACCGGCCTATCATCCCAACAAACAACTCCTAATTTAGACCACTTTGTTTATCCTCACTGCATGTCATTTTCTTGTTGTAAGTTATTATAATAACAAGACCAAAAAATCACTTCTCATCCGAGTTAGAAACAATTTGAGATCAATCTTAGAGCAGTAAGTGGTCTGAATCAAGTCAGTTACTTCCACGGAAAGCGAATTCGCTGCCAAATAATTCTGACGACCATTCTGAGAGTTACACTGAAGTAGTGTTTACTCTGAAAACTCCCATTCCCAAATCGGTGACAACAATTTCAAACTTCCTTGGTGAGGATGTTATCATTTAAGTAGTGCTTCCTACTGGTCTACCTTATCAACTTGACTGTATGGTCTCAGAAAGGATGTTGTTATGCGAGGATATTCTCGATAAGGCTCTTTTATGATCAGTGCAGTCAGGAGTTGTAGATCCCTGCCAAGACTAGAACTTGCCCGTTGCTCCCATTCAGTACACAGAAGCATTCCAATGACTGTCAGATTTTCCCAGACACTTTTACAGTGACTTCACTTATTTTACACCAAAAACAATTGTCGATATTGCGAGCTTGATTAACTTGCTGTTAATAAAAGAAAACATAATCACCGCAGCATCTCAGTACACGGTGCAAACCAAGTTAATAATAGACTGACATTTTCTTAATCTTTATTTCTGCTGAGAAATTGGACATAAAAAATTTCACTCGTCTACCACATTGTGCGCTTAAGTAGGAGAAGAATTAAGAGGTCACGTTCACTGTAAACAGAGGACACAATATGAGATGAGAAAAGCAAAATTTTAGTTTACCAAAATTCTCAATTCTGTACATATATCAGTATACCCCAGCTGCCATAAAGCGACACTTGATATAATTTTGATATGACTTTGAAAAACCTAAAAGGATTCATATTTCAAATTGAATTATTTGAAGAATTACCATTGGCTCCAGGACCTCACGAAAATGAATATTCTTGTTTCTACTGAAAAAACGCCTGCAACATTTGTAAACTATTCTCAAGTAGTCAAGTTGGGAACAGTAATCAACTTGTTTACAATTGTGAAACATTCTCTGTGATTTAAGGTCAGAGTTCCTCCAGATTTCCCTCTCACTCACTTCCCTCAGTCACACTGGTGTATGACAATAATTTAAGAATACTTGAAATGTTGTCAAGCTTTGGAACAAGAAAACTTTATGCTGTCATTTTCTTGCTATTGTCTCCAAGGTGTTTTGTAAGCCCATGAATGGCTGGACTTGCCAAGCCCACGATATAAAACAAAGCAATATGAACAGGAGGGGCCAAACATAAAATTGAAAAGAATTTCCACTGGGAAAGGGAATTTCTGCATTGAACAGAAACCGGGGCCTTGGCCCATTGAGCCCACTGTGGCTATACCACTGGTGTTTAACCAACAAACCAATTCAGGTTTGCACCCTGAGGGAGTAGAATTGTGAAAGATACTTCATGAGCAAGTCCTAACTGGGCTTAATAGGGACAATGCACTATTTGCACACTATAACGACAGAACTCAAGTTTTGAAAAATGAGCACTGTATCTCTTTTACAACCAAAGTTCAACATTATAATGTTAAAAAACCTTCTTTAGATTTTTGCATTTGGAGGAGGAATTTTGGTCAAAAGGGCACTCTTTCACAAGGAAATCGGTCAATGAAAAAGCCACCCACCTCAGGACAACAATTAATGTACAGCTCTTCAGTCTATGGGAGTACCCCCAAGATGGGGCAAATGACCCTTCAGTGACATCAGCAGCTACCAATGGGGAATTTCTTGAGGTTACATACACAAGCAAATCCCAGGATCTGTGGTTCATGAATTAGAAGGTAATACCACAATTATTTTATCAACAACAACCACAGCGAGGTGGTTGACAGTTTACATGGTAGATCAACAGGAACAGCAGGATAAAAAGATTACAGTGACCATAAAAATATTGTAGTAATAATTACTAGGCAAACTAAAAGGGATCATGTGTTATTGGAAACACTGCAATATGTTTATTTTCCTTCTACACTATTTATCTTAGTAAGTGTTAGGTAAGCAGTCTAGGAAAGTTTCAGTATAGCTTAAAGACAAAATGTGCAACAAATCATCCAAGACCATTTCAGGAAACATGACAAGCAGCACTGGACTGTTTTGCTTCATTTGTCTCCTTGTGCATTCGGTTTGGAAACCTAAATTGTGAAAACCAAAAACCAACTGTGAGTTTCACTGAGAATAATTGTTCACCTGTTTGGCACGTAATGCAACCAAAAAGTAGTTTTTTTAACAAAAATAGAAGGGAAAGACTTATTTTTCATTGTTAACATGTGGGTTTATTCTGTACGTCAGGAGTCACAACAGTTATGTTCAAAACTTGAAATATGACAATTTTTGTCATATTGAAAAAACAAAAAAGTTTGTATATCTGAAACTGGCATGTCTTCTAACCTTCTGAGTCAAAGTTTCAAGTAATTTATAAAAGTGAATTTTAGCTTTCTTGAAGGTGTTTTTTCATCCATTTGGTATATTTCACATACTAAAGAGACATTTTTGAATGTTTTAGGTGATTTCTATAAAAACAAAATATTTCAACATGACAGATGCTGGCTTACAATGTTAACACTGTGTTACTCAGATCAGCTGAATCGGTGTTGTTTCTGGCCGTTCTGGTCAGTTGTTGACTGCAGAGACTGGGACTGCCAATTTGGATTTGTCAGAGAGAACATCGCTTCTGACCGTTAAATTCAGGTTATTGTTGAAGTTGAGTCATTTTTATGTAGCCGCCACAGTGGTGTTAAGTTCTACACTATAACTCTTATTCATAAATTGATTTTCACCTATAGTATATGCAAGCAACTAGTTATAATAATTCTTCAGACACTACCAACACTGAAGTCATTGCATGTCTGATATGCACATCTGTCACAGAGTATTTATACATAATCCATAATCCTGACAAAGTGGGGGGGGCTTGTGATGTGGGGGGAGCCTTTCTGATAATCTAGTCTTGGACACTTAGAAAAGTCAATCAGGGAACTTTTAATTCCCTGACAGATTTAAAATTCCACAGTTTCTTAACAACAGAATATTGGACTGATCAACAGAAGATGAATCTCCCGAAAATAAAAATTTCTGTATGGACACAATATGGCAGGCAGGTGAAATTGTGTTTTAACAAAATAAGAAAAATAACCTTTCAGGAAAATTTGCCTTTCTTTTAGCGCCATTTGTATAGCCTAGCTTATGATCAAACAAGATTTCGTAACATTTTAAGCATCTGCAAAAATGTGGTGAGCCTCTGAAAAATAGAAATATGGCAATTTTAACAATTTTTTTTATCAAATTGAAGAATCTTTAATGATCACGAAATTGATAATTTGATGAGTTTGAGAGTGACGATTATGGAGGTGTTTGTCAACAAGCAGTGGTCAGGTGAATTAATACTTGTTCGAAAGATCAAAATGAATAAGCACAGGAAATCAACCAGTAAAACATCAACTCAACTAAATAGAACAGTGCATATTAGGAATGCCATTCAACCTTTTAGCTTTAAAGGTACAGAGCCAAGGTCAATTGTCCTTAAATAATGATTTGTAGTCACATACATGAAGGACAAACCCCCTCCAACAAATCAGCTCACTAGTCTATTATTCTATAAATAGACAACCTTAAGTAGATTCATGTGACCTGACATGACAGATAACAACTTTGATCAATTGATGCAGACCCACATGGACCATCTTGATGTTTAACAAGTTTGTCATGCCAACAGGGACAAGAGAAACAGTTGCTGCGGTTATTCCCCTTTTTGAGTTAGTTAAAGAACCTGCGTTACCCCAGTCGGCACGCATACATCTAAATTTCCTGTTTCCCGTAATGTGTGAAGAATAATTATAGTAACTTCTCATTACTTTCATCACATCTGAAAGTATTAGAATTATATAATCCGGTTCAGTATTTGTGCTTCAGAGTTTGCCCCCCCCTTCCTCCTCCCCTTTGATATGTTAGAAAATTTATATAATTTGTACATTATTACTTTATCTTACAGTAACCATCTTAAAACACTACTTTTCTAACTTATCAAACTTAGCTCAAACCATAGCATCAGCAAAATACTGTCCTAGACAAGTGGAATTTTTTGTTCCTTTACGTCAAAATGATTACCAAACACTAACTTAAGGAAAAATCTCACCAATTTTGGACAATTTCCAAAACTACCTCAGCCCACAATGAATTTCTCATGATTGTCTAATAGTTTCTGTACTATAAATGATGATGAAAGCATTTAGTTGGTGATGAATACCTTTAAGGAATCTAAATTTCCCTTGTCTGCCATAGTGTGTCCTAAATTCGTGAAATTTTACTGTACCGGGCATTAATTCCAAAATTTAACGAGATTGCTTCTTCCTTAAATTTCTCGTTAATTGCCAAAAAAATTTCTCTTCAACTTTTCAGTTAAAACTGGTGCCTGGCATAAACTGGGAAAGGGGAAAACAACCCCAGGGTTTGACGTGCCCACAAATAGACGAGTAATGGGATATCATCTAAGAGTATGCTGTCACAACTGACTACTTCAGCCAAAGGTAGAACATATTGCTGCACACTCAAGAGACGGTCAGGTGCACTTTGAGAAATCCTGTTTTGATGACAGGTAAAAGCGATTGCACAACATCTGATAACCCAATTGAAACACCGAATCTTAATCGCTGACCCAGTTACTGCCAGGTACCCGACCAGGTATAATGAATGACACAGGAAAACACCCACGCACATCATGAGGCCAGGTAATCAAGAAAAACAGGGATAATGTATAATGAGGGAGTGCGTGACTGGCAAAAAATTTGATTGAATGGTGGAGATCCGCCTGACTTGTAATGAAGAAAGTTGGGGATTAATTTTAGCATTTTGACATGCAAAATTGCATTGTTAATAGTGCTGCACCTAAAGACGGCTTTTTTGTACAGGAAATCAACATCCCAGCCTGCATATTGTTTGGCCCTACAGTACGTGAAACTCGGGCATAAAAATAAATTGCCCGAGAAGTTTGGGCTAAAGCAGGTCTCATTAAAAGAGTCCCAACTGTATTTATTGAGACCTTATTGTCCAGTCCCTACATTTAGCCAAAACAGCAGAAAACTACAGATTTTAACCCAACAAAAGTATTTGTTTTTGGAAAGTAGAAAGCCAGTCACCAATTGGATCAGGAGTTCATGTGTTTTTAATCAAATTTAGAATAAACAAAAATACATTGATAGCAAAGCAACGTATCAAGAATGTGAATAAATTCCATTTGATAGTTCAAGATTAAATCTCAAAAACGCTGTTACTATTTTCAAAATTATGATCCCAGTTTCATTTTGCTCAAGTTTTGAGTTTATTCATAAAATACCCATTGTCATGCAATTAAGCTTTAGAGGAATAGATACAAAACTATTCCTTACACCGTTCATTTTGAAGAACATTGCATAAAGCACGGTGTCTAAAACTTTCAAATGAATCCGATCTGACATCTCTGAAATATGATGTTCCTAAGTATGCCAAACACTTTTCCTGGGTCTTACATAACCTTAAATAAGTTTATGAGTCAATATCCAACTTGGTTGTGCAACCTTTAGAATTCTCTGCCAATACATCCCAAGGCAATACCCATGAACCACTCAGTATTTTCAAGTCTCAGTCTCAAAACATATTTTTTGTTCAACAAGTTTTCGAATTAGCCTTA
The DNA here is from genome assembly GCA_002633005.1 of Phoronis australis. Taxonomy (NCBI): domain Eukaryota; kingdom Metazoa; phylum Phoronida; family Phoronidae; genus Phoronis; species Phoronis australis. The sequence goes on along the minus strand of NMRA01000013.1, from coordinate 1,670,287 downwards.
AACACTGCGAAATACTTTAATAATTGTTCCTGTAGTCTATTAAGTCTATTATTTCGTTTATCGTATTGTACATATCATCTGTTAATCCATCTCGGTTACTGTACCTACATTTTGTGGTTATAATTGCAGTGTAGTTTTGTTTCATTTACAGTGTCAAATGCTATAGAGTCTTTTTCTGAAGGGCTGTCTTAAAGCTGCTTTATTAGTATCGTCCGTGTAGTATTTCACAGAAAGGTATTACTCCGTTGCACAATGGCAAATACTTGCCACCCAATGCACATATTTGACGGTTCATCAATTTTAATTCAAACGTTAATTTAATTTAATTTAATCTTACTGACCCAAAATTATTGGGTTCCGCAAACATTTACATCAGTCTTCATTTCAATCTGATGAACTGGGGTCTTCCAAAAGAATGGTAAAATCTTATTAATTTTACACAAAAACAATTTCCAAATTTGATCATATTTTCATATTAATTTTAAAGACCTTCAAACATCATTAGGAATGCCCAGAATTTCTCAGCACTGTCAGATGTGTTGGCTATGTTATCAAACTCATAAATGGTTAAGTACTTATTTGCTGCTAATTATCCTTTATAAAAAGCAAATTTCATTTGTCTGTCATATTGTATAATAAATTGGTGAGATTTTGATGTATAATGGTAAATATTCTAGTTCAACTGAAGTAGGGTACAGCATGCCAAAAATGCAAAGATTTGTTTTTAAAATTTCTCAACAAAATAAAATCTGTCAGTTGGCTTGAATGCACAGAGTGGAAGATGTCATCCAACAATGTTTGGCAAAAGGCTGAACATCGGCAGGGAGAAACAGGCAATGGTATCTGTGACATACAGCTAACTGAAGAACTTTTAATGTTATTTTGGTTGAAAGCACCTGCTGGATCAGAGCAAACAACTCACATGCAAACTGTTATGATCAGGAAAAAACATACCAAATAAAAAAATACAGGGTGCTTCAAATCACAAATGGATCAAGTTTACTCTGAGTTATTGATTTGAACCATGATTAACTTTCAAATTGTAAGAACTTTTTAACTGCAAAATAGTTACTGCCTCCGCAAAAATTACCAAAAATGAAAATGTTCTCAGTCAGTACATACTAACCCACTGATCATTGGAAATTTTATTGGGAAGTTAGTTAAAACTAAAGCTGCATTTCTCGATATTACACTGGCACAAATGAAAACCAAATTAGGCCCAATTCACTCTCATAAAATCGGTCTAATAATAATAATAACCACCACGATAGGATTTTATTTCCATTCCCAACAATGACATCAAAACCATCATCAACTCAACACAGTAAAGTTGGTGAACAGGGCGAAATGCAGCCCTCGCTGTTATACCAGATACTGCAAGAAATTTAAAAAATTTAAATTATTTCTAAAAACATATTTTTACATGCTCTGCATTGGAACACTAACTGTTTTCTGATTAAAGAATTAGATGCGAGTAGACATGCTAAGTGTACCTGGACAAAACAGAGTCCACTGATTCCTTCTGAATCCACCGGTGCATGCCAAGAATTATACAATCATGATACTTGTCTTACCTCAAAATCCAACTGCTGCCTGGTGATTTGGCAATTAGCCCAATTATGTTGCACACCCAGAATTAATGAGGAACATAGTATAGCAAAATTAAAACATTTTAGGTTGTAAAAGTCAATGTTAATCACATGCTGCCAAACTATTCCAATAGCCATTTACAAACTTTCAAAACCAAAATTTAAAAATACTATTGTGCCCCAAATGCGTTTATGAAGAGTCTAATTACCCAGAAAATGATAACATCAGCAGCCTGAGGTGATTTAATTAACCGCAAAAGCACCGGTGTCTTTGATGTAAACTGGGAAATTTCCGAGGACTATGCATACCGGTTGAGTTGCCCTAAATCTCCACCGGTTAGGGTGTCAAAGGTTAGGGTGTCAAAGGTTAGGATGTCAAAGGTTACGGTGTCAAAGGTTACGGTGTCAAAGGTTGGGGTGTCAATGTAGGATTCTGTTCACGCTAACTCGATTTGTTCAACCTTGAGTCTTGCCACTCAATTTGACCAGTCATTAGCAGTGTGTGCGTCTCGGGTGCAACGAGTAGCAAGGCAAAAAATATAAGCGGCTCTGGTCTTCTCTATTTTGAAATGTAGTCGATGCGGTGTATTTTAGTGGCTCACTTTTGCAAACATGAAAAGACGAGCAAAAACGACGTGGGATTTTTTATTCACCACTTGGTAAATTATGACATTTCAAACCTTGCTTACTCTCGTTTACATGCCTTTGTGTAGCTCTTCCATAAAAAATGCAAAACCTTGACTGAAATTGATAGGAGTAGACATTTTTTAGTCATGTCGGTCCATGTGATTTCAAGTCTCAAAATGACCAGGATCGGCCTTGCTTTTTTGTCTTATAAAGATCTATTTTGCACTTCTCACCTGCAGGCAGAACTGATACAATAATTCGCATTGCCAAAATAAATCAATTTCAAATCAGGTTCATTTTAAAAACACCCTGTGCTAAGGTCCTCAGGGCTTTACGACTTCATTTTGGCATTAGATACTTCATGCTGCAACTGTATAGGAGACAGGAAACTTTGCAATAAGATACCCTAACTGGGTGTCCCCAGGGGCTCCCTCACTATGTCTTATATTAACAATCTCAACATTGAGAGCTGTTCTGTGTGTAGTGCTTATTCTGCCAGGTGATGAATACAGTTAAACCCTAATGACATACCACTACCTATAATCAAGGTTGCAGAGGATTATGTAAAGTTGTTATTTTAGCCACCATTCAAAGTACCCTAATAGTACATTTTCTTTGACAGGTAGGTGATTTCAGGCTAGGCTGCCTTTAGGTAGTCATATTGCTGATCACTCAGTTTACAGGTACTCAAACACTGTGTAGGGGGAAAGAACAGTTTGTGTACACTAGTATCTTTACAAGGCCATGGAAATAAACCTCGCACATCTAATATTTCAACACAGTTACATACATTCATGTGAACATATTTTTATGCCCCGTGTACATCACAGATAAAATGCAAGAACAGGATACAATAAGCAATTTCCAGGAAAATTCATAATAGGCCAAAAAACCATTGCTGGTTCAGCTCTCTAACCCAGACTCACTTTGAGATAGGGGCTCATTGACTCAATAATGAATGGAAGAAAAACTACTTGCCCATATCAGCTTCAACCAAAGTCTTGGTTTTATTTGAAAAGCTCCACAAAGCCACATAATCGAGGTTTGATTTGCCAAGAGATGATTAAGAAAAAAATCCCGCATCATTTTCGTTCACCTCATTGAGATAGATGTGAGCCACTAAAAAATACTGCACCACTTATTCAATTGTCCAAAACAAAGCAGAGACCCCGCCGTAAAGCCAACTTTCTTTTTTGGTCTTACCTGAATGGGAGTGTGAAGGAGCACAGTGAAAACAATGCAATTCACCAAATATCAACACAATTATTACACAGATTTCAATTCTTCATCATGATACTAAAAGAGTTCAAGAGCTATACTGAAAATCATGGTACACTGTATGCACTCACCCGGATACAGTCATTTTACCCTACTGTACACAAAATATGAGGTGGGCATTCATTTCGTTTATTTTCTCAAAAAATAGTTTTAAAAATTTCAACCCGTTATTACCTTGGTTTGTACTACGAAACAATACGACTTATGGTAAAGTTTCCACTGCGCACAGCACCGTAGTCAGAAACACAACAGTCTTGGCATTCAAATTTTTGTACAGCATGAATAAATGTTGCGGGAGCAGCACTCACGGGCAATACAAAATTTAAAATATAACTGAACACATATTCAGTTCAACTTTGTGTCACAAAGTTCAGGGTCAATTTAGGCCACAAAAGCAGTTAAGAGCACACACGCGATTCCACAGACTATTTGTCTCCTCCCCAATCCATAACACAGAAAAATACAGTAGCAATCATTTTTATTAAACTCCACCAAGAGGTCAGACTGTCATATCTTCACCATAAAGCGACAAAAACTATACACTGAACTAGACCAATTGATACTTAATTACTCAATATTTTTTTCTTGCAACGGAGGAGACAAATACTGTGGGATCGCCCATACTATTGACTTAGAACATTCATTGGAACATAATGTTGTAATATTTATAAAGTTATTCTATAGTTTGCTTGTTCACCTGGCGCAAAACGTCATAAAAATACCCGCCTTCATTAATACAACAAATAGTCATACAACAAAATATCAAACACGGGTCTCATAAAAATACCCTGCTCGCTCTACATCGGGTCCATCTTGGCAAACATAGACTCTTTTATTAATCGTCTTAAATTATGTCAACAAAAAACTTGTATCGGACAATACCAGACACCAGTTGTGATAAGACGCCACACAGATCACGTGACTTGCCAATTTATTAACGCTCCGACGCCCACTCATACAGTGTAAGCTTCCGGCAACTTTACAGTAAACACATTAAAAAATTAAACCAGTAATACTGTCAATTAATTGTCAATTACCTAACCTAATATCCTGACACCTATTGTGGACCTGAAAGCATTGAAACTGAAACGGAAAAACATTGTTAAAGGAAAATGTTCAGCATTAAGTTTCTAGAATTAAACATGCTGCGCATTGAAAATCTCAAACAAATAGCCATGCAATCAGGTGTAAAAGAGAAATAATATTGTTGTACATTTGTATCACTTTGAAACAAAATTTTTCACTGGAACAGGTGTCATAAAACTTGTGATTGATACTGATCCACCAAAATCAAATATTTCATACTACAGGATCGAAGTTTTAAGACAGACATATTTTCATTTTTGACAACAAAAGAACAGCTCTGAATGCAACAACCAAGCCAAGCGCACGACCTAGTTAATGGCTCAGCAGGAGTCACATCCTGTCACATGAACCTGAGAGACCACTGAAGGTGTTATCACATTCTTGAAATACTTGTGAGGGATTCGAAACTAGGGGTGCAGTGAAACTATTCTAGATGCTATCAGTCTCGTCAGGACAAAACAGGAAGCTCTAAATCTACTCAGATCTGCCCAAAACTAGATTCAGCATTCAATTTGTGAATAAATAACTGGACATGAGGTTTTGCCCACCTACTGACACTGGCACATAGTAAGACCCATTAGAAAAATTGGGGGGTCGGGTTCAGGTGCCTTGTAATTCCTTCATAGACAGGTCACAAGAACCAGTGCAGGCATCCCAGTGTACTATCACCAACGCTAATCTAAGTTCCTTTTGTGAAGAGAGTAACTTTACAGTAACCACATTACACAATGATTCAGTTGTGCAATGACTCCAGTTGTAACTGCTTCCAGCATGGAAGGTGATAGTGGATGATGCTGGACAAAAAAGACCGTTGGAATAAACCAGATAGACAAGTTTCTTTGAAAAACAACCCTCTCCTTAACAGGGATGATTTTAATTTCAACTAAGTTCAGTACAAGGAGGTGACTTTATATCAAAAATTCTAACATCAAAAAGCAGGTAGAAATTTTTAAGGTAAAAATTCCTGAATTTAGGTCTTTATTGTTATTTATGGAGTACAACTGATAGTGACCAATATCTAACAACAAGTCTGACCTATGCATGCAGGGACTTTCAATAAAGAAAAATCAGCAATTTTGGCAATCATTCTTGTTTGAACCTGGACTGAGAACGGGATTTTCCATAAATAAGCCCATGGGCGTATCTTCCGAAAATGAGAATATTCAGGCCTTTCAAATAAGACGCCCCGGCGTTTATTTAGAAAAGAGGACCGTGTAAACGGAAAATGATAGCCTCAGCTGATGTGAAAATAACAGCGGTCTTTTGCATAAACTGTGCTTTTTAATTTTAGGTTAGTTCACCCACACTGTGTTTGTTTTTTTAACTCAATGGGCATTTCATGGGGGGGGGGGGGTTCCCAGTAGTATACAGTGCAGACCATAAATTCACTACATGCAAGTGTAATAAAACTTCACAATCCTCAGTGGAAACACTTTCAGACTCAGTGGAACAAGGAGTTTCCAATCACAAATTGAATAATGCCACTGTTTGACATTGTGTCAAAAGTAACTTAAATAACTTGGAACTTAACAACTTTACTCATTCTGATGAGTTGAAACATTCACAAAGTAACAGTCCACTTTCAGCATAACCCTGGACAGGAAATGTTTGCCTAAGGTAAAAACTTCAATAAACAGTCTACTTATGGTGTATGTCAGGGATTTGAGGGGCCGCTATGACAATCAGGTCCCGCCTAAATGCAAATAGCATCTGTGGGATTTTGTTCACAGTTTATGAGTAAGTTAATGCTGGTGATATTTTACCATATTAGGAGATGATTAAATGAGACGTAACAACACCCAAGTTGATTTTTGTTGTTGAGACCGCTATGATAGGCCTACAGGCTGAAATCCAATGTTTAACATGATTGACACTCATAATTTTCATAAGCAACTAGAATTAATATCAAAATTACTATTCTTTTACTTCAGATTTTATTATCACGATTTTCTTTTATCACTACCAATATCGACAATCATGCTTTACAACTTCACATGAAATGTAGGACACACATAATCCAGTAGTAACCCAACTGGTTGGAAACTCTGCCAGGAAGTGAACCATTTACTTGTCAAATAAAACCAGCCAATCAGAAGGACACACTGAGATTTATGAATGGGCTTTCAATGGTATTCAAGGATGAGTAACTCATAAAAGGATTGCGAAATATAGGCCAACATGGTGATTTAAGCACATTTTACTACAGGCTACAACTTTATCAGCTGATAAACAGATATTGGTTAACACTGAACTTCAATGAACTTCATCCACCTCCATACGAAAGTACCATTGGGGTTACGCAACAGAGATAAAAGGACTATTTCGCTCCATGGGGCAGACTTGTTTTTAATTTTCAGTTGTGATAAAAAGTACCAATGTGTGCATAGCTATCTGAGGTCATAAGTAAATTTGCTCAAGATTACATGTCACAAGGATGCACCAAGGACTAATGTTAAACTATCATTAATCAATAGGGACTGGCCCACACCAGTCAGGGGGTCCTGGGGGTTCATTCTTGGAAAATGAATATGGGAGTCTCCAAGGGGACACAATCCAGATTGATGTGGAATGGAGAAGGCAGGAATTAATGAAAGCCATCACTGATTAAATGCCAACATAATAAATAAGAATTAATGCGCCAATAAGACCATAACCCAATGTAGTGTATTAAACATCTAGAGTAAATGACGCTACTCCGTGAGGCCAGTTGAAAGTCCAAAGCAAACAGCAAGTCGTTGATTGGTGGCTGACATGACTCGTAATTAAGCTCATGGTACTGAGAAAGAGTAGCTTAACAAAACAAGTCATCGTTTCCACATGAGCATGTTCAGTTTATAATCCACTAGAGAAGTGCCTGATGTTAGCATCACAGTCATTTTGCATTATGCTCCATGAAATTGCTTTGAAAGTCTAAATTGTGAGTGTTGACATATAGTGAAATGTCACCCTTTGAAATATCAAACAAAAAGATTGCCAAATTTGTCAGTTTTTCCATTAATCAATATCTTCTAATATTGTTGCTAGTTCTGTTCCTCAAAACATTATCTGATTGATATATAAAAGTTAAAAATGATAAAACATTTATTCAAATTATCAAAAGTTCTGGAGAAGTTTTTGGTCAAGGCTACAGGTGTTAGATAGTGGTAAGCACAGATTAGGTATACTGTGTAAAAATGCTCTGAAAGTTACATTAAGTTATTCCTCAAGTGACTTTCAAAGAGAGGCTGGGGTGACCTTCAGTCTTCTCATCATGTGTCCACTGCTACTGTGTTGTTTACTGGTGCATCCATCAATATTTTATACTGCAAAAAACTTATGGAAACGGGTCACTCATCTGCCATATTCTGTCCCTACTTGCTGAAATTTTACCATGCCAACATTAATCACACTGGATGCAACAACTTTCACCCAGAGCTTACCCCGTGAGACTACAAAATATTTATCCCAGGATATACCCACAAGGCAAGTTGTTCCATATTTCCTAGTTGATGGCAACTGAACTAACCCGTTCTCGACGAAAAGTCCAACTGGATTGTCCGATATTTACAATCAAAAGACCATGTGGTGTTATCCCATCTTTGCTTGGGAAACCAAGCCATCATGATTCAAAGATAGTTCAAGGAGCTGATATACCAGAATAATATTAGATTGGATAACCTTAAAGGTAAAAGTGTGTTGCTACACTTCATTATTGATGCAGTTGTGCAGAAATTTTTCAATTTGCTTCTGTTCCAGTTATCACTGAGCATTGGTTCCCACTCCTTATTATCATGAGAAGTGCACAACATCAAATTGCTGTTTATAGTAACTGCAAAGCTGCACCTTTTGTATTAAAAATGAGTTTAAAAAATGCAGGACTGAACAACCCCCCAGCTTTGCATTTGGTTACATTAACTTCTGGCTATGTTGTTCAGACTACAATTAGCTATAGCACACAAAGGAGCACTGGAACAAGATATGCCCATCAACCCAGAACAATAAGCTTCCACTGCAGAAGTACACTAATTGAGCACTAGCTTGTAATCCTACCACCCATGGCAACAAAGAACTGGCATGGTTGGACTGCTCACTCTCCGTTACGACTAGCACGAGTGACATCGTGCAGCATGAGAAACTCGGCTTGCCGTGCACCTCATCGATAGATTTTTACAAGAAACATTGTAACCAAGAAGTCTTGCCCGGGCACAGTTTATAAGAAACGTCAGTCTAAGGTCCTTTTTTGTAGACTAGAGCACTTCCTGTGATAAGGATGATTTTACACCAGTAAAATATTTTCTACAATCAATTGATATATTGTGGACCAAAATGGCTTTTGACTTTTGAAATTGGATTCCTGGTAAAAACTTACATTGCATACTGTCATTTGTAGCCAAGGAACTAAGAGAAAAGTTATTTAAAGTAGACCATGAAAAGAATCCTACGTTCAGACACCCTCACTGGTCGAGATTGGGCAACTGCGGTTGGCCAGTTTGCGTACCGCAGAATCTGCTGCAAAGATCAAAGACACCATGCAGTTGTAGGCAATTACGTCACCCTGCCTCAGGCTGCTGTTTTATCGTTCCTTAGATAATTATACCCATAATGAATACACTGGGGCAGCAATGGTATTTTCAAAAATTTAAAAGTTTTTAAATAAAACATTTGAACAGATCGTAAAAAATAAAATGATTGAGTTCTTGAATTTTAAAAATCGGACAAGAAATGTGACTTTTACAACCTAAAACGTGCCATATTGTGTTTTTCATTAATTTTGTTGGGTGTGCAACACAACTGGGCCAATTACCAAACCACCAACAAAGTTGGATTTCGAAGTAAGCCAAGTGTCATCATACAGTTCTTCGCACCTACAATAAGTTTCAATTCCCTGATGAAAGTTATTCAGTTGGTTTCCGTAATTCGTTGAACCGAGGTAGATAATTGGTCTGCCTGTCGTGATATCGTACAAAACACTGCATCAGTCCGCTTCACAATGGACTAGATTGATACTTTGATTCAGACTCGATTTGGTTACTAGTTTCTGGAGATGAAACCAAACAGCAGGTTTTTGTAATGGACAGCCTATCAAGAGCACATTGCACCAACTATTTCAACCCTCATTGCACTTGGCAAGAATTAATGGGGAGTGAATGTTGATAGTGAAAATATGTCGAAGGCATTCGAGAACAGCAATGCTGACAACGGTCGGTGATGAGGATTACTTAAAATACAATTTTCAAAAACTACCCAACTGATAACACTAGATTTCATTATTTATCAGCTAATTCCCTCGACAATCTCAGTCTTGTTCGTGATCTATACAGCTGGTTTCTTTTCCCAATTGTGAACAAGATTCGCTTTAAAAGGTCACATTTGGCCTCGGGAACAGGTTATAAAATAAAAACCAAAAAGATACTTCACTAATATTATAAATAAGGGGAAGGGACCCTCAGGAACAATGTTATGAAGATATAATTTGTTTGGCAAATACAAAAGTAACTGGAGACTGATTTTTGCCCTTTCCAGATTGTATGCGGGAGTTCAAATGTAGACAATGAACTTGCAAACTGACACCGCACAAGCAGCATCAAACCACTGTGTAATTATCAATTAGCCACCAAACTGTGCTTCATCCAAACGCAAGGCTTTCCCCTGGATATGCATACAGAAATAATGATGGTAGGATAATTGTTCAACAACAAAGTTCCACAACAGGGCACATTGTACCATCCTCTAGCATTCCCTTGCTTCAAAACTTCCAGGAAGAAATTAGTTGGGTCAAAATTTCTGGTCCGTAGGAAGTCAAAATAACAATCACAGAAAGAGAAACTGATGTGTATTGGACAGTTAGGTAGAATCAAAACATTGGCAATGTATTTTGTTCGCTGAGACTCCACTTTTTGTTGGAGCAATTCAAAATAATGTTTGAAGGCACTGCTATCTTGGTTCTTAAATTGTTGGAAGCATGGCGGTGACAATGCATGCTTACATTTTTCCAGAAAAGGAAAAATTTTTTTTAAAATTTTCCTTTTCTGGAAGAGTATAGGCTTGAATACTTGGGGAATCCATTTTAACTTTTTCGTTGTTCATACCAATTTTCAGTCACATCAAGGTTTATTTCTGATTTCTGATTTGCATCATGAATTTCCTCCGAGCTGGCACGGCATTGTGATGACCGATCATTGCCTGAGCAAATTGACCAATAGCAATATTTTCACTAAAATGGTCCATTCATAACTGACATTGCCTTTGAGAACCTCAATTGCAGGAAATGGAAGTATGGCACCGATTAACAGCAAGTTGGAGGCAGAAAATTCAGAAGAGAGCAGAAATTAAGGGAAAAGAATAAAAACAAGACAAAGTGAAAAATTAACGTCAAAGAAAATGGCACAAAATGTGGTAAAACATGGGACTCCTCTATGTTTTTCTGCACTTAATCACTGAAAACAATTTTCCCTTTCCTGTTCCTTCCATAGGGACTCCATGAAAAGAATCCTATGTCAACAGCCTCACCTGAGCTGAGATTGGCCAACTGGACTAGTGTGCATGCCCCGTAATCTGCCGAAACAATCAAAGATATTAGTTAATTACACTGCCTCAGGCTGCACATGTTATCAACACTAGAACAGGCACATCATAGAAACACACTGGGGGTGACAATAGCATTTTTAAATTTTGGTTTTGAAACTTTTTAATAAGATATTCGAATAATTTGTAAAAACTAAATGCGGTTAGGTTTTTGAACTTTGAAAATCGGAAAAGAAATGTGACTTATACAACCTAAAACTTTTGTAGAATTTTGCCATCTGCTGAGTATGCAACATAATAGGGCGAATTACCAAAACAGCAGGCAGCAGTTGGATTTTGAGGTAAGCCAAGTGTCATCGTACAATTCTTGGAAAGTTGGGGAGATTATAGGGACTTAGAAAAAGCTTAATGGAAAATAAAAATTGACAATTGCACTAAAATTGCACCAATTTAGGACACATTATTTGGTGGACAAGAGGAATTTTGTGCAGCACCAAATAAACGCTTTTCCATGTTCCAAGTTTTGTACTCAAACTTTAACAGACAATCATTTTGAAAAATTGTGGGCTTTCACAATAGCCTTGAAATATGAAACAAGAGCAACGAGGAGCACTGAAATGCGCCCACGAATGCCCCACAAACCGAGTGCTTCTAGGGTGTTCATTTGGAACATAAATATGGCCACTAGAGTGCGCAAAATATGTCGAATCCATTCCAAAACTGGTATGTGTCATCAAAGCTATTTACCAAATTTCATAAAAATTTGTCAAGAAACTTTTGAGAATCCGAGAAAAACGAAAAAATGAAATTGCCACTAAAAATAGGCGCAAAAAAACAAAACTGCCACAAGGAGGCGCCATGGTAGATGAAGCCGTCGGAAAATCATAATCAGACTTCCTCTTCACATTAGGAACATACATGCCAATTTCCACAACCATCCTTAGAGTGGTTTGGTTGACAGAGAGGCAGACACCAAAGAACAAGACTCAAAAACAGTAACAATGGCCAATAGGTGGCGCAAAATACCACAAATCAAACCGAAAACCAAAGGATAGCATCAACTCACTAATAGATGCCTATCTGACAAATTTTATGAAAATCTGTTGAGGACCTTTGAAGATACAGACTGTTAAAAAAAATAAAATTGACACAGGGGGACACACGTGGTAGTTCAGTCCATCCGAAAGTCGTCGTAGTTTGTTGTCAAGTTCATATAAATACACTTGCTAAATTTTTAGCAGTAAAACAGTAAAAACGGCCAATAGGTGGTACAAAGAACCTCAAATACGTCCGAAAACGGAGAGATGACATCATCTCAATAATAGATGCCAAACTGCCAAATTTTATAAAAATACGTTGAGGACCTCTACAGAGGTAAGCGTAAAAAACTAAAAGTGCCACAAGGGGGCACAGTGGTAGTCGAAGAGGTCCGAAATTCGTTATTATCCGTCGTCAGCTTCATAAAAATACATCTGCCAAATCTCCTCAAGATCTTGTGAGGGGGTTGGAGATACAGCAGGTGGCAGATGCTCACATGCCCAGACATTAAGATGATGACAATATGCGACCACATATAAATATGTGGGCGTATAAAAAGAGAACGATGAAGTTGCTCTACAGAGTGACACACAGTGGAATCAAATGTGACAAAAAAGATTAAGAAACATGCCAGGAATTTCCAAAAATAAGCCCATGACTGGATATTTGGAAAACAGTCTTTCAAAAATATTATTTATCGTAATCTATTTTGCCCGGGGTACGCCACGAGCTATGTTGCAGAGTAAAACAAGAGGAGGATTGAGAATATTGTCATTTATTATGACGTAATAGATAAAACTAACTAAGACTCTGCAAGATGGGCATGCAAAAAACGCCCACAGGCGTGTACAATGAATAGCCCTGCAAGAGGGAACAAAACAAAAAAAAAACTGCCTGAAGGGCTTAAAGGAAAAGTACAGAACATGAAAACAAAACTTGAAAAAAACCTAACAGGAAATGTATACGAGCAAAGAGAAAGTGGAACCGACACCCGGGATGGGGGGTGGGGAAAAAATGAAGAGAACGAACGTAGGTCTTGTAGATGACGAGGTAGGTGGCTGAATGAGAGACCACGTTGAACAGAACAAAGGAAATATGGGCGTCCAATCAGGAGTTGTGTAGAGAAACGTATGAATATGAAACCGAAAACATGTCCGAACATATTTTCGGAAACTGCCAAACAATTTGATATGCAGTTTCAAAGCAAATGATTATACCGTAGTTCATTATTCACTCGAGACTTTCTCAAAGTACCTAAAAGTGAGCACTACTTTTCTGCAAAAGTAGATAGTCCTTAAAACGATGGTTGGTTTGTACTGATAAAAATCATTTTAACTCAATGAAATAAGTTGACTGATTTATGTTTGTAGGAGTTGATATATGAACAGCAATGAATAAGGTACTTCAAAACCTCGTGAGCATAACGTGGTCGAAGCCATGCTTTTTTAAGCAAACGCGTCCTTTTTATTGTGTGATCTGGTACATCTCTTGTCCACACCATATTTATGTATTTGCATTCAGCAGACACACTGTTCATCATGCAGTACTAATATGGCATGTTACCAACAAAGTGTCCAAATAACTTAGTGTTAAATGAAAAGTCACTTGAATGAAATTGAGATTCCCAAAACATTACGTATTATTCAAATAAACAAAATTTTACATCAAAACTTATGGGTTTTAAAACAATCTATCAAATTTTTAAAACATGCTAACACTTACCGAAAATACACCCATGAGTATACTTTTGGATAAAATTTCCAAAACATACATCCCCGGGCCTCTATTTTAGGTGGGCATATTTTCAGAAATTCCCAGGAGCCTTAGTGCGGTAGCTCAGGTGAATGAAAAAAGTGCAGCGAAAAATCCATAAAGGTGAGCACCCATGAGTAGATCTCAAAAGAAAAATTTTAAAAATGGATCTTAATTAGTACCACCTTACATCCAATTTCAATTAAAAGCAATTATGGCTCATTAAGGTAAAGACACACAGTTTGCGTAAATTTTATCTTTCAATGCGACAAGAATTGTGTCCTACTTTACCGTAGTTTAATTGACATGAAAGCTGCAACAGAACAGTCGGCAGAAAATCTCAAATAACTAAAGATTAGTATTAAGTACAAGACAGAAACAGATAACACACTAGGATTAAGATAGCACTTGACCAGATCTATTCAGATACCAAATTTAAGAAAGATCAATGGACGCCTGAGCTACGGCTAGTTAAATAGAAAAATAAAAAGTGGCCATTCTGCATTCGATTTCAACCAAAAGCACGAGGTTTCCAACATTATGTCGATTGTACAAAAAAATGAAGCCTAGAATAGGGGTCATCAACCATAAAGTGAAAAATGGTTAAACAAAGTAACAGACACCAGAAAATCTTGGATAATTTGAAAAAGGTAAGTCATAGCGAGACACAGATGACACATAACAGAAAGCACTTGACAAAATCTACTCTATACCACATTTCAGAAGAATCCCTCAAAGGACTGTAGAGAGAAGCAAAATTTTGAACAAGAGCAACGCAGAGCGTTGAAATGCGCTCACAATTGCACCGTATACGGTATCCTTCTAGGGTTGTTTATTGGTACCATAAAGTGGCCAGTAGAGGGCATATATGTAGTATGTTGTACTTTGCAAAATGGAAAGGCATGGTCATTGTTTCCTCAATAGGCTAGGGGCAAAATGTGAGTGATCTTCATAATACAAGCACATCCTATACATCAGTTGCTTAAAGCACCACAGATACGAGATTAGCACAGCATTAGAATGCCAGAAACAAATTTCAACTTGGAACTTTTCCTTCATAGTCACGAAGTAACACAAAGTATACACCTGAAGACCTATGAAAATACAGAGGTCAATGTAAAATACTAAAATTGCCACTAGAGGCATACCGGAAGTCAGAATCATCCTAAAGTCGTCATCGTCCGTTGTCAACATCACATAAATACACTTGCTAAATTTAGTAAAGATCCTGCAATGGTTTGGGAGATGAAGCCATGAGCGCAAAAAAAACTGCCAATCGGAGGCGCCACAGTAATCAAAGTCATAGGAAATTCAGCGTCAACCGTCCTCTTCATAGTAAGAACACACATGCCAATTTTCACAATCATCCTTTGAGCGGTTTGGTTAATAGAGGGGTGGACGCCAAAAATACAGACTCGAAAACAGTAAAAATGGCCACTAGGTGGCGCAAACTATGTCGAATCCATCTGAAAACGGGAGGATAGCGTCATCCCACTAATAGGTGCATACATAACAAATTTCATGAAAATCCGTTCAGGACTTTTGAAGATACAAAGGTAAGCGTAAAAAACTAAAATTGCCACTAGGGGGCACACCGGTAGTTGGATCCGTCCAAAAGTTGTCATCTTCCATTGTTAATACACTTACACAATTTCGTAAAGTTCCTGTGAAAGGTTTAGGAGATACAGCCATAGGCACAAAAAAACTGCCACTAGGAGGCGCCACAGTAGTCGAAATCGTCGGAAAATCATCATCAACCGTCCTCTACATAGTAAGCATATACATGCCAATTTTCACAATCATCCTTTAAGCGGTTTGGTTGATAGAGGGTTGGACGCACAAAAACAGACTCGAAAACACTAAAAATGGCCACTAGGTGACGCAAACTATGTCGAATCCACCTGAAAACGGAAGGATAGCGTCATCTCACTTATAGGTGCCTACATACCAAATTTCATGAAAATCCGTTCAGGACTTTTGAAGATACAAAGGTAAGCGAAAAAAAATTAAAATTGCCACTAGGGGGCACACCGGTAGTTGGATCCGTCCGAAAGTTCGCACATGCCGTCCTGAATGGAACATATGTGCCAAATTTCATGAACGTATGTCAAAGAGTTTTGGAGATAGAGCACGCCGCCCAGACGGACGGACGGAGATGACGGCATAATGCGTCCACATATAAATATGTGGGCACATAAAAATAGATGTAACAGCGACATCTTGCATTTGATTTCGCTCAAAAAACAATAAACTTCGAGTTTTTCACAAGATCATGCTGTGTGTAAATTTCATATCGATTGGAAAAACTTGTAGCATGCGTACAAAAATACGTAACAGAGCAGCATTCTTGGCAAAATTTCATTTCACCAAGATATGTAATTATTTTTGTCTCAAATTGGTGAGAATTGGAAATAAATTCCTGTCTAACACAGTAGGACACACAACACAGCTGCAATATTACTCCTGACAATACTTGTAATACGCTCCAAATGCAATACATGATCCCAATTTAGCCTCCCTGCTAGAATGCAACAACCAAAGTGAAAATATTAACCATGGACAAATAAATGTATTAATGAACTATTCAATAGAACAGCATAATTTTTATCATTTGTAATACATACTATTAAATATAACAAGTCTTTAACCCCTTCTTTTGCAAAATAGCCAGATTTACGAGAATATCTTTCATAACATAAGCTAATCTCATTTCAAATCTTCGACAGTCTGGTTTAGAAATGTCCCAGCATAAATTCACAGTGAAGGCTGGCACACATAATTCCATGCTATTCTCGCCAAAGTAGTAACAACTTTTGTAACTGTAGGTACCAATACTTTAGAAGAGGCAGTGTGGCCTAGTATGATAGGGGTCCGCTTTCTTTACTTGAGGTTGTGGGTTCGAGTCCCACTGGGTCACTGTGACTGGTAGAACCTTGAGTCAGGTTTCTAGCTTCTCAGCTCAGTTTTAACTATATAAAGCACAAAAAATGGTTTCAGATGATCAGTGCAATGGGTCCACATGCGCAGCCTATGGACGTGTGGTACGTGTACTAGACCACCTGCAATATTATTTTTTTATTATGAACATTTGAACATTTTAAAACCAGTTTCAAAAGTTTTAACAGTAAGCGTGGTTATAACTCTCTGTGACTGGCAGTATAGTGAGAGGTTATTACTATTTTAACTCCTGTGAACAAGTCAGTTGCAAAAATTATCTTTGTAGGTGTCGCTGTCGTCAAGTGTCTCTGGAAGCAATGGCACACTGAGGCGCCACCTGGGATGAATCTGAAAGCATCAGCACCGACGACTAGCGACTAAAATCACGAACTAGGCAGCAGTTTTCACTATCCATGTGCATGGCATCGATTACATAACACTTGCTATAGAAAGAGGTACAACCTGAAGTTCAGTTCCTGTGAACAAGATGAACCATAATACTCAATGGAACAGTCTCAATTACATTTGAACGATGACATGACAATCACAAATGGTCAGCCTGTCTCAAGACATAAGGAAATGTCAGCTTTACAAGCCCTGGACAGGTCTCACTTCTTACCTGTGTAAAGAGCAAATTGAACTAAATTTCAGAACCATAGTAACAGCTCTAAATAAAAAGTGTGCATCTTGGATTGTAGTCATTTTAAATGTCAATAAATTTCAGTAAAAATCGTGAAGTAGTTTTCTTTTCCAGTTCAAATTCATTGTGAACTGTATTAAATAAAGACTGATAAAATTTTTAAGATAGTACACTAACAGCAAAATTAATATCTTTTGTTTGATGACAAAATACAGATAACTGAAACATTAACCAAGACAAAAATGTGATTACTTCAATTAGTTTTCTTTATTAAACATGCCTCTAGCATTTGGTATCAATTTCACAAATTTCGTCTACAGCATATTTCATTAAATGATGCTCAACTAAGCATGCCTTTCCTTAAATTCCCCCATCCTAGGCAAAATCTGTTTTTACAATCTCAAACAAATATTTCAATCCAGGCTGATTGTTTAATCCGATACCACTGAAGCATCACGCATCACTGCAAAAATATGAAGCTCATAACATTAATGAGCAATTCAACAGGTGATTATTTTAATTTAACAGTAAAAGAGAAGTGGGCATAAGAAAAAGAAAAAATAAAATCCATTCGGTATTACAGGACAGAATTTAACTATTTTAATTGGATGTTAACCAGAAAAGGATAGGCTGTTGGCAGCTAACCTTGATTTCAGCAAGGCACATCACCACCCTCATTTCTTATGTTGAACAAGAACAGGGCACATTGTCCAATAACAGGGATTTCTTGATGCTTGCACAATTACCAGTAAAGATGCAAAGGGTATCATACCGTGATAATTCACCTATAGATGAGAGTGGCCATGTGCCGCAGTCATTGTACTGCGTGAGATACCTCAGGTAAACACAAGCCGCACACTAGCCGACATAGAATTAATATTAATCATATAAGGATTTAATTGAAAAGCTACATTGTTGATGTAAATATCCCATTCATTTAACAGTTTTGACATATTGCAAATTAATACCTTATCTTGTTTTCACTGTTAATAATCCATTAGCCCATAAGTAATTCATCAATAACCCTTTATAGTATGTGATACTAATTCGTAACATTGCAATAATTATTATTACGAAAAGTAATAAGATAATCGTAGAGTGCAGTACAGTATTACAGAACAATCCAGAAAGAGATTGTTCACAGGCCCTGAAATCTGCAGAAAATTCAAGAATGCCAGGCAAATCATAGAAGCGGTTATCCAAAGACTAATCAATCTATGAATTACCTTTCTAAAATGGGAATAGAACTAAATTTTCGGAAATACACGCAAAAAGTATACCCGAATCATAGCATTTATTTGAGCATTAGATATCCTGCGGGGCATCAGCAATCGAATGCACACCAACGCACATGGTGTGACTTAATGGTGAGGTGCATCAAAAATTGTACAACATGAACACGGAAGCTATTCACAGAGGGGTCGTAGCAGAAGACCGAGTCCGGCAACATACAGCACTAGCTTAGTCTCTAAACCAGGACATAACAAGACAACTGATGTGTGCCAATAATATATGACCGACAAAGGCATAATTCTGAGCAGCTACCAAAATTTTCTAAGATCATGGTAATAATAAACCAGTGACTTGTGAGGACAATAAATCAAATAAGGACATTCGTGACAATCAAAGTGAAAGATTAAGTATATCTTGCCTTTAATAAAAAAGCCACCGTATAACTCATTGTCAATTTTCAAGTTATGCGATTATTCACAATTAAACTGTATTTGAATTTATTTCATTAGCAAAATGATGCAACTGTGAATGTTCAGTATTTTAGCGGTTTCAAAAAAGTACCTGTTATCATCAGATGAATTACGGCATTGCAGACATGAATTTATACCAATCTTTTATCATATAAAGCTAAAGCATCTTGACTGATAGAACTCCTTACCCAGGTGAAAATTTTACACGCATTACACGCTTTGAGCGTGGCGAAAATGTGTAATCTATGTCAAAAGTGAGTCATCCAAGTAAAATGCTTGGTAATCCATGTAGAAAAACTGCCGGCACGCTAGTGTGTAAACCACGGCAGTCAATTTGCTCTGAGGGTCAGAGTTTGGAGAATAAGGCAGCTAACACTATTTTTTTCAAATTTTATACATCAAAACAAATCATGATCTTTGATCAGAGTTCAAAAAATCCCCAAAGCCGAGTGCCCTTGCATTCGTTAACAATATTTGCAGAAAACTTTAACTGGATCCCCGGAAAACCTGATCAGTGATTATTGTAAGAAAACACAAGGACATATGGCATAGAGGATTTTTTGCATCTAGATCAGAGATCAGGACTGGTTTCATTGTATATCATACAAAAAATAGTTTAATTTGAAATTTAACCACCTCTTTCTCCAAACTCGAGCCCAGTAACTTAAACAATAACACTAATAACATTGAAGTCTTCAAAAATCTTTGATACCCGTCAGTTTAGTGACAAATCTCCACCAACACACTTTTCTAATTTCTAAAATACAAAACATTTTTTAAAAATCCCAATTTCAGTATCTAAATCTGAGTACTTCCTGATTTCTTATTATTCTTATCAATGCATCAGTAGGTCATAATAACGGCATTGAAATTAATTATCCAATAAATTCCATAAAAGACCGATGGGTTTGTCACCTGCCTAGTGTGGCAGGCAAGCAGCACACCTCGTATGCCCGCATCAGTAGAAGCAATATCTATCAACAGGTATGCTAATGAGATAATAATTGACACTTGTCCAACAAAAAATATTCATGGTCTGCCTGCATACCTGTATAACTGTAACGGCAAGCCCCAACAGGTAACAACAATTCTCAGCAAGAACCCCTTTGGAGCCAAAACTTGCATGGTGTTAAAAGTTAATGCATTGTCTTGGTAATAGCCGAGAAACACCTGTGTGAAGTTTCTTTGTCTGCAAAATTTGTATAAATAGAGAATCAGAACCGAACAGAAAAATTGAAGATATCGAGTTTCATCACTTTTCAGACACACTGAAAAGTCCATAGCTTAATGCCTACTTCCAGTTTTTTGTTTGAGAAAAACATGCCTTTCTTTAATAGGACATTTTTTCATTTCAGAATAATTTTATGTGGTACTGATTTTTATATAAAGATTAGCCAAATGATTACTTTTGCAACACTTTGTTTCCAATATGTTTGAAAATGACAACTTAATTACAATTCCCAAATTCTTCAGATGAGAAAATTTTCTTTCAAAAGTGAGCTATAATATAACATAGTGCATGTTCTCATGTCTTTTCAACTTTTCTTGTGATGACCTTGAAAATGAGGCCAAGGTCATTTGGCTAGCACCTTAGATGCCCCCATCTGATACCTGGTACAAAATATGAGAAATATTCAAGATAAGATCTCAAAATATGGGAAATATTCAAGATGAGATCTCAAAATATGAGAAATATTCAAGATGAGATCTCAAAAACTCAGTTCCCGTAGCCATTCATTTTCATTTCATGCAACTTCAGTTTTTCATGAGGATCACAAATCTTATTTTAATAGTCCCTCAATTGGACAAGTGGTACATTTTAAAATCAATACATAACCGCATTTTGAAGAACAATGCATAAAGCACAGCATCTAAAAATTGCATATGAATCCGACCAGCCATTCCTGAGATACGATGGTACAAAGTCACTCAAATTTCAACATATTTCTAGGCTCCTACATAAATGTGCAAACGAAAGTGGGGCCAAAGAATTAGTTTTTCCAATACAGTCACCTAAATGTGAAACTTACATAGATTAATATTTAAATTAATGACTGAAATCCCTTTGACAATGATTTAATTTCCCTTCAATGTGTCATGTTCACATTGATGTCTTTAATTGTATTTCCCAGTTGCTTGATTTTTTTAATTGGTGTAAGTAAACGTTTTTCTGGATCAGTGTTTTGGCTTTTTAACACTAATATAATTGTGTTGTTACAAACCAGTGCATTGATATCTATAAGTAAGAATTATTATTCTTTACATATGCCATATATTAGTCACATCAGATGACCTATACTTAAATCTCAGTGAACATTGTTATTTTCCAGAATCCATTTTTTCAGTAACACAACAATCATAAAAATGTGTTTCAACACCTGTTTATGGTAACACACACTACTTTAACAGTATCATTAACTTTTACTTTCTAAAGCATTGAGTTTATTTCTAAATTTCTATGTCCTACAGTCTCCAGCCAGACTGTAATCAGCTATCCACAGTACACTTCAAGGCTACACAAGACACTTGCCCATTTTTTATCTATCAGAAAACCTTTATCTGCAAATTTCAGATAGGTAATTGGAGTAATGAGTTTATCAAATATTTTTGTAAATGTCACCGAATCCTGAATTTTACTGCCTGAAGAATGTATTTGTATTAAATGGCACCAAAGGTCCAATTGAAACATGTAAAGATGTACAATTTTGGGTGCACGCCCAACTTAATTCTTCACAGCAACTGTAAGGGATACACATTCTAACATCTTTGTCTTTATCTGGTAGCAATCTTTTGAATCATTGAAATAATTTCCCTGGTTCATTTCCCTTTTGTGTTATTATTAAACCCTAAATTAAATGACATTACAACTAATCACTTGACTAATGAATTGAGTTCATAGTAACGCCATTATTTCTGTATCTCGACAGCATATAACTTGCACTGGGAAAACCAAAACTGCCATTGTTTACAATTCATGGGGCAATAAATCAAAAGTGTGACCACCATTGCCGCTCAAATCAATAAAACTATACGTCATAAAAATCAAGTGCCTTACAATACAAAAAGGAACATGTGCCTATTACAAAGCAGGGCGTGAACAACATTTCAAGCGACACATGCCTATTATTATGTCTATGAGAACAAATTGTGAATCATATATAAGGAAATAGTAGACAAACTGGCAATAAATACAAGAATACATCATAGAACAGTTAATCATATAAAGTAATGCTAAAATATCAGATAAAATAAAATAAAACTAACTTATCTTAAACTATAAAATAAAAAGTAATCTCAAACAATAACTAAAAAGTGCATGGAAGTGTTAAAAATAAACAGTGAAAAGTGACTTATTACAATTGACTTATTACAGAGTGACTTATTACAAAGTGACTTATTACAAAGACCTAGTGAGTATGAACTGCAGATACCTGAGCAAGAGAAATTTTTCCATAAAACCAGTAGTAAAGTACTGCTATTTAGAGTGTTCAAGTAGAATTGCAAAACTGTTAAGGCAAAATCTCACTAATTTCAATCAAAATAATCGCTAACATTACACTTTTCTCATTATTCAAGGGAATGTAATTGTTGTGAATGGCAGACAGTTTTCAAAACATTGTATGATGTTAGCTTGTACAAAACCTGAACACTGTCCAGAAAGCCGTAATTTGGTGTTTACCAGGCATATTCCTTTCATAAAAGATGAAAAAATGAAATTTTAAACATCGCCATTTTCTTTAGTGTTCTTTAAAATTGGCAAATTTACCTATCAGCACAGCCTCTCCTGTAAAGTCTGGCAACATATGTAAAAATTTCAATCACCCCTAAACAGTACGTCACCTGACGTTACGCGCAGTACCAAAAAACATTTTCCATGTAACGGCGACATGACGCTATTCGCCTTGTCACTAGACGGAGTAGTTTGTAGACACCGTTCTGAATTCTTGTATGGATTATATTCAGTGCGATATTTTCCAGCATTTTCAACAAAAGCAACGTGGAGCATTGAAATGCACCCACAAGTGCATCGCAAATGGTGTGCTTTTAGAGTTATTTATTTGTATCATGGAAATGGCCACTAGATGGTGCAAAAATGTGCAATCCATCCAAATACGGGAACATTCCATATTTCATAAAAATCTCATAACGTAAAATTGTCGTGAGGATTTGACAGGGACCTCAGGGGTCTCACAGTCCACTGATTTATCCACAATATTTTGAAAACGCTTTGCCCAATCACACACTGTGTGTCATAAAAGAGATAAGCATACCAGCAGCTGACGCAGCAAGTAGAACTACTCTCGTTTATCACACTGGTGTAGACTCACAGATGAACTGTGGTTTTCTGTAGATCCCAGACCATCCTGAGTTGCAGCATATACCAACTCCGGACGGTCTCTCACGACGATTAAGAGTTATGTGTCAAGGAACTTCAGAGAAATAAAGGAAAACGGAACAAAATGAAATTGCCACTTGTGGGCATAGTGTCCGTTCTATCCGCCTCAAAGTCATCGTCTGTTATCTTCATTAAAATTCACGTACTAAATTTGATAAAGATCCTGCAGTGAGTTTTGGATATACAGCAATGGGCGAAAAACAAAACAAAACTACCATTAGGAGGCCCCACAGTAGTCAGTCACCATCATCAAAGGTCCTCTTCACTGAAAACATACACCAATTTTCAAAACCATCCCTTGAATGATTTGATTGATTGAGGGGTGGACGCCAAAAACAAGATTTCAAAACACCAAAAATGGCCACAAGGTGGTGCAAAATACCTAGATTCCATCAAAAAACAGGATGATAGCGTCATCTCACCAATAGATGCTTATATTCAAAATTTTATGAAACAGGGCTTGGAATGACCAATGACAAAAAACGCGGAAACTTTGAAACTTTCACGGCCCAAATCTTGCCCGATAACCAGCCTTGAAATGGTCAGTGTGAACCTTTCCCCGACAAAAATCGGGAGGACTAAAAAAAAACGTTACCACCACCAGTAGCATGCGTCTTGCGTCCTTTCAGCTCGCCCGTCCACTCCCAACCCACACATTTTTGGCTGCAGAGCGGTAGTATTTGTCGCCGCGCTTAACAATAACACGAGACGCCATTGAAAATCTCCCACCATGCTGTCCCAGATGCCCCAGCAATGTTGACAATTTACGTTCCTCCAAAACATAAAGAGCAACTTCCGCTTTTCGAGGTAAACGTCGTCTGCAACGCCGCGGTAAGAAAGGAATTTGCCGCGGAAATTTTATATCAAATCTGATTTTTTTACGCGGAAATATTATAAAAAAAGCGGAAAGCACATTTGAAAAAAGCGGAAATCCGCGTTTCCGCGGAAAATTCCAAGCCCTGATGAAAATCTATTGAGGACCTTTGAAGGTACAGACTGGTAAACGTAAAAAAACTAAAATTGCCACTAAGGGGCACACCAGAAGTCAGATCCGTCCGAAAGTCGTCGCCGTCCGTTGTCAACATCATATAAATACGCTTGCTAAATTAAGTAAAGATCCTACAAGGAGATACAGCCATGAGCTCAAAAAAAACTGCCACTAGGAGGCGCCACAGTAGTCGAACTCGTCGGAAAATCATCGTCAACTGTCCACTTCCAAGTAAAAACATACATGCCAATTTTCACAATTATCCTGAAAGCGGTTGGCTTGATAGATGAGTGGAAGCCAAAAAAAGACTCGAAAACAGTAAAAAATGGCCAATAGGTGGCGCAAACTAGGTTGAATCCAACTGAAAACGAAGAGATAGCGTCACCTCATTAAAAGATGCCTGTATGCCAAATTTTCTGAAAATAAATTGAGGACCTTTGAACATACAGGGGTAAACGTAAAAAAAATAAATTGCCACTAGGTGGCACACCAGTCGTCAGATCCATCTGAAAGTCGTCATCGTCTGTTGTCAACATCATGTAAATACACTTACTAAATTTAGTAAAGATCCTTCGAACGGTTTAGGAGAAACAGCAATAGCCCCTCCCCCCCAAAATGCCACAAGGAGGTGCCACTGAGTAGTCGAAATCATCAAAAACTCATCGTCAGCCGTCCACTTCATAGTAAAAACATACGTGCCAATTTTCACAATCATCCTTTGAGCGGTTTGGTTGATAGAGGGGTGGATACAAAAAAACAGACTCGAAAACAGTAAAAATGGCCACTAGGTGGCCCAAACTACAGTGCAGTGTACATTGAATCCATCCGAAAACGGCAAGACTGCGCCAACTCACTAATAGGTGCCTATATACCAAATTTTACAAAAATCCATTCAGAATTTTTGAAGATACAAAGGTAAACGTAAAAAATTAAAATTGCCACTAGGGGGCACACCAGTTGTAGGATCCATTCAAAAGTTTGCTCATGCCGTTCCATCTACAGAAGGAACACATGTGCAAAATTTCATGAACATATGTCAAGGCGTTTTTAAGATAGAGCAGCAGACGCCGGACGGACGGACGGAGATGACGGCATAATGGGTCCTCATAAATATGTGGGTGCATTAAAATTATTTGAATCCATGACGTCAAAAATGTCCGTGAATGAAAGAAATTGTGTTTCATCCCTCTGAACTTGACTCGTCATGCAGCCTAGGATCAGAATTTCGTCAATTGAAAGACTCTTTACAGTGGCGGATCTAGGATATCACAAGGGGGGGCCCAACATTTTGTCCGGCTGTAAGCATTTGTGCAAACTGAACGATTGTAGATGCGCATAGCACCGAATGGGGGAAGGTCGGGAGGGAGGCAAACCCCCCTCCCGCCAGGAAATTTTTCTGTTTTTACCTCCAAAAATCAAGCATTTTCCTTGATTCCTGAAGTATTATCCAAGAAAAACAGGCAAAAAAAATCGGAGAACGTGTCTAACAGGAAAAACTGCAAGTTACAAAGACTCGAACTCACGACCTCGCGGATAGAGCGCGCATGCATTACCACTACACCACCACGTCTTAACTAGTAACCACATACTAAAAGACATACTTGTTTATGGTCCACAGCGTTTGCGCGCGAAACCTTCTTCTTTTTGTAATGTTTATTACACGTTTTATATTTTGTGCCATCAATTCTTAACAAATTTGTCGTATTTGAAATAGTCTTCAAATGCCCAAAAGACCAAATCCATTTTTCGTGTTGGCAATAATGACGGGATTGCTTTGGAAATCGTCTTAAGATAAGGTTTGACAAAGAGAGTATTGCGAGTTTCTGAGTGATTCACTAAGGATTCGATTAAAATTCACATCTTACCAGCAGCTTCTGTTTTTTCATCGTCACTCAGATTCCATTTTCTTTAAAAATTGAAGTAAATTTTCTTCATTGCACAGTGGAGCAGACGACGGAAACGGAGTCGTAGTGCGCAGCGCCACTGCCGGTCGCCTGGGATATCGCGGGAGAGTCTATACTTAGCCATAGTTCCGTTACGAATACGCCGTGTTCCGAATTTGACTCTTGAAATTGGATTTGAGCCCCCTCCCCCAACACTAAAACTGCACACATTTAAATCTTTTTTATCCGTATAATTTTAATTACCAAGGTTAATTAATAAACTCACCATTTCCCTACACTCTTACTGTTTTATTTTTTTTTGCGGCAGCCAAGGTGGAGGCCCGNGCCCCCCCCCCCCCTAAATCCGCCTATGCTTTAATATGAGGTCACACAATGCTAAAGACTTCTATGTAGAATGACTTGCTTACTATCTAACCAAACACAATACATCGTCTTTTACAAAACTTTTTAAGCTTGAAAAGTAAATTCAAACTTTCATGATATTAAATTTTTCACATAACCTATTTACTTGAGACTATAATGCTTTTCAGCACCAAGTTACTTTTCTGATGGGGAGGGGCTCATACTTTACCATTTAGACAACTCATGTCATTGGCTTACTGTGTTGAAAAGGGTAATGTACTCGCATTAAGAAATTTCTTGTATCCTGATCAAAGGATTTGGCCTTTACCATAACATGTAAAACAATGACAATGGCAAATTTCCGCCCGACAGCAGTCCCTCATGTATTGCCAACTCAGTCACTTATTTCGCACAAAATTTACTGCTGAAATTGACATTTTCATGTCTTCAAATGCTCACCTCCTAGCTGTATACATAATAGCTGTGTGTACAAACCACGCTACTGATTAATTGGATTTTACCTGAAGCTTAATTTTTTATTGTTGAGAATAATGCCATACAAAATTCCACTTATTACAACGAAAAAACATTTAGTATCAACTCCAGATGGAAAGCAGTATTCAAACAGCATATTTTAAAGCATTCTCAGAAGTCTTTTGTCCAGCATCACAGACAGTAAAACACATGTCATCCCAATTCAAGGTACTGCTATTGCAGTCATTGATTACTGATTTGTGATAATTCCTTAACACAAAAGGAACTTAGATCACGAGTCATGATAATGCGCTGGGTTGGTCCAGGCAGGGCTCATAGATATCTATTGATAAAGTACAAGGTGTCACGTTTTTTAACGTTCAGTGTGGTAGAAAAAAAAGACAAAGAATTCTTGTAATTACCCCCATCACTTAAACAATGGTTGGCTAATATTACGATAACTTCTGTAACATTCCAGCCAGGTACAGCAGTTGCTTTCCACACTGGTAATTGTTGGAGGATGTCAAAACATGAAAGTGGTACCATTATTTGTACAGTCATACATCAATTGTGTCCATTTGTAAGCTTGAAAATGGAAAAACACATCATCGCCTCATCAGGATGGTGTACTGATACCAACAGCCTGGTCCAATTTTTGTAACATGCAAAACGGCAACAAAAGGTGTTCATGTTCGTCTATACAAAAAGGAATGGCCATAGTGGGACAATGGGCATCACACAGCAAAATAAACATGTTGTTTGAGGGGTCACCATAACACATATGACAATGAGAAGCTGTTGTATCAACCAGTGCTACTATGGCACTACGTAAACAAAACAAAATGCCACTAACGAGATGAGCACAAAAACAAAGCACCTCAGGTTCTGCCAGACCTAATTGGCAGGTCTGTGCATTTAGTCAACATGTAAAAACTGTATATTATCTAAAAGTAGCCAACTAATTCCAACCTTTCATTAATTGGGTCTCACGATGGTGTCTTAGTAAAATTGAAAAAAGTAAGGTCTATACATGGCAAAACAATGGCATTAAATTGTCCAAATTTCACCTAGAATGAATTTCAAGATATCTCAAAAATATTATAATTACAGTTTTCTCAAAGCATCATTTCACTTCCATTTCTTGTAGTTTTTGGGTTTTTTGACGCCACTCTCATGCAAAAGTGAAACATTTGGAAAACAGCTTTTGGATAACACCCCATAAAGCACAGTGTGTAGTATCATATCAATCTGATCAGCCATTTTTGACTTTTTAAAGTTAACCACAATTAGACATTTACATGTGCTTAACACAAAAAAGTGGAATTCGGATAAATTAACAAAATGTCCCTGGCAGAACTCAAATGTTCACTTGTTCTGAGCACTATAATGCCCTCGACTAGTGTTCCATGTTTAAGGGTAATGTAGAATCCAAGAAAAATGTCTTAAGTTTGTTGTTATAACTTCTGAATTATCATTAGTCAGATCAGATTCATGTGAAACTTCTATGCTTTATACACTATTCTTTAAAAAGCTTTAGGAACGTGTTTTAGATTGACCCACTTCTGCATGATGGGCTATCAAATTATAGGACTTCTTTGAATGAAAAGTCTTGCATAAAATAAAAATAAAATAATCTCAGAAAACAATTTGTGGTCACTTTCCAATATCTGCAACAAAGTAATAAGCCTTTGAAAAAACTAAAAGCGACAATTTTGGAAATTAATTTTGTGCGAAATAAGTGGCGAATTGCCCTACTTTACAACAACCAATGCCGCGCTAGTTTCTTTTATTTCCTGAGCAATTCAACTTGTATTCTGATGTGAAAATGGAGACAGAATCACACTCAGAGCGTAGAATACCTCTCTGGATTTCATTGGCTCCTGTTACAAATCAACCTTGCCAGACAAGGTACTGAAATATTGTTTCCATTTGTTTTCACAATTCCTTCGAGTGTATGTCTTTGTAAAAAAATCATAATAGAAGCATCAAAATTGGCCCTCAAATACAAATGAAGTTACAGCTTCAGCACTGGGGTTTAACTCCCAGTCCTCCAGCACACTCTCCAAAATTACCACAAATAATAGCATGTCTCTGCTACCACCTGTAGGCCCATCATTACATGGTAACCTTATGTAACCTGTATAGTTGTGACTGTTTCAGGTACATTAATTGAGATTCAATATTTCACCTAAAAATGGAAATGACTTTCAATCTTGGTATAGAAAGATTTTCATTTATGGGGTAAAATTACCTTCATTTAAAAGTTTCAGGTCCTAACGGCAATGTCCATGGTCCTATGTAAACTGTCCTTTTAACATATCATTGTTTCGTAAAATTGTATTCCAGAGCAACTTACTTGTGCCCAGCAGTACAGTCAGTACTGGGATTTTCTGTAGATAAACCCATGGGTGTGTATTCGGAAAATGAAAATTTTCAGGAGTTTTAGTAACACCAAATAAAGGCCCGGGCGTTTATTCGGAAATGGAGTGCGTAAACGGAAAATAATATTTTTGGCCACGCAAAGTCGCCAGCACGGGCTGAATACATTAAGGCCTTTAAGAATAAGAGGTTTCACCACGTTTTTACTTCAAACTGTTTTTTAAATTTTATCTTAATAAATGCAGAGTTCACCACTGAACACTTTATTCATTTTTATAAAATAATGATAAATGCTCCACAAAACTGAATTTGCGACTAAAACCTGATGCTGAGCGCGCTTTTAAGAGGAAATTTTCCTCATAAACACCCCACTATCCAGACCCTGACACCAGAAGTTGTAACCCCAAATAAACGCCCATGGGCCCGATTTTCCGAATAAACACCCAGAGGCATTTCATCGGGTAGGGTTATCTATGCTAGGAAAATACCGATAAGGAAAATTTTGTCATTTCAAACTGTGCTCAAAGTCAACCACCACAAAGCTGTAATGCAAAAAGTAGCCCTCACTTACTGGGAAAACACTTAAGATCGTCTCAACTGTAAACGGATTTTTGATAATGCGCCCTAAGGAAATGAGAACTTCTTGAATTGTGGAAAAGTCTAAATTCTGTACACAATAATAGGTGAATTTACAATGCTAAATTACATAACCAGTTGCTTGCTGACAGCTACATGAATACTGTACTGACCATGTTAGGGCAAAATGTCACCAGTTTCGGACAAAAATAATTCACAAAATTCCAATTTTACTGAATGAAATGAAATTTCTTTTAGCTGGTTGCTTTGACAAAAAATGTTTTCGTTTGTTTCCTTGTGGGCAGCTGGCAATCAACATGGAATTTGCACATGTCTCATGAATGGCTACAAGCAGTTTGTTTTTGGTTAAAATTGGAAGCAAGATGGCGTTGTGGTGGCCATTTTCATTGTTTTGCTTTGTGGAGCCATAAGGCCCTGTCTCAGAAGGAATTTTTCTGATTTTTCGTGGATAGCATTTCACGGGATTGTTTTAAAGCTCCCTCACCCCTCGACACCCAACCCCCTTGACCCACGATTTCCTCGACACACGACCCCCTTGACCCACAATCTGTGGCAACAGAGGTATTTGTGTACTTTTCACATATTTCATAATGTTATTAGGTTGCTGAGTGACTTTCCCATGACATACCTAGAAGCGAGTGGTGATTAAAAACAGAAAGTGGCGTGAGAACATGGTCTCGAATAGCGCATTGTGAGCGCGCTATCGTTGTCACGGAAATAGTTCCACGAGCGGCTACCATTTAATGGCCCAGTTCTACTAAACTTAGGGAGAGAGTACGTTAACGTGAATGTACACAATTTCATATTTTTATTATCTGTTTTATGTTGTATTCTCATTTACAATATACTCCATATAACATTGAAATACTTTTTAGTTAACATTTTGTTTTTTCAAACTGTATCTAATGGTGAAATTAGTTTTGTCGGTTCCTTGCATTCTCCACAAAAAAGTTGAATCTGCCATTCATTGACGAACTAAATAAGACAAGACGATTACACTCTGCCAGGAACAACATTTGTCGTTGGTAGGTCTTATAATTTGATTTGGTCATGTTTTTTTTTCCCGTTTTTAGCTTTCAAACTTGCTGAATCAACTCTCTTAATTGCAAAAAACAGGGAAAAGCCAGCCTAGCTCACGGCCCAACTCATTGGTCTTGCACTGAAGTCAACACTTGTTCTACGTTCAGATCAAGTTAAGCTTGTGTAGGCTGGGTCAAGGGGGTTGTGGGTCGAGGGGGTCGTGCATTCAATTTTTTGTGTTGCATCTTTGACATCCCTTTTGATATGTGGTCAGATCGTTTCAAGTGCTATCTGAGCATTAAGTGATATCCATTTCTCGCTACGACTTACTACTCTCGAGATACTTGAGATTTATTGCTAAGATGATTGTTAGCAGTGATCCTTTGAACGAACCTTTTCAAATTCAGTATGTAAATAAATCTCCTCACAAGCTGTGCGCAATTGGTCGTTTCACCGTTCTAGAGGGTTTTGTAACTTGATGACTCTTTTATTGGCTGACTCCTCAATGCACATTTAATAGTTTATCATTTACAGTAGGTTGGCGCAACAGGCGTCAGGGTCGTGGTTGTTGGATGTTCTTGGTTTCACTCATTGACCTCGCTATGTTTTTATTCGATTTTCCCAAGTGTCACTCCTGAGAATGGTTTCACTTAATTTTTCAAGGCTTTTAACACTGTTGTGAATACCTACAATTTTTTAAAAGTATTTGCTGGTAGCAATACCGCAATACAGGGACCCGCTCCGACAAAACTGACTTAGCTAAGACAAAACTCAAATTTTAGTCAATTTTAAAATAAAAGTTAAATATGCCTTAAAACATTTCAAGAAAGAGATCTTAAGCTTGACTTAAGTGTTTGACATAAGGTTTGTCTTAATTTTGACTAACTTACTGGAGGTGGAAGTTTTGAAGTTAAGACAAATCTTAGACTTACAGTCAAAAATTAACTTAAGTCAGTTTCTTGGAACAGGCTCCTGACCTTGAATATGCTAAAGCATTCATTTATAAAAAATAAGAACGTAAAATTTCCTGTCTCGTGTCCTCAGTGTGAGAGATTTTACCGTAACAGGTAACAAAAATTTTGTAAAACGTTAACATTCTGTAATTTAACTAAATAAAATTCTACATGTTCACCATATTGTGTTCCAAGTTAAAGAATTTTTATGTCAAAGATTTGAAGTGATTTACGGTATATCATTAATTGTCATGTGTTCACAAGATACGCTTTTCATTTAATGATAAACCAGATGATTGATGTTTGCGACAGTAATTAAAATTAAAAAATCATTTGAAAAAGAACACCTGCAAAAAATAATGCAATGACACAACATAATCGAGGCCATCATGGGAAAATATATTGTTGTTGTATGCTGGTATGACACGCAAAGACGAAAACAGAAGTTTCTCTGAGCCTAGACGTCAGAATGACAACCTAGGAACACTCAGATGCAGGTACTAAAGATTCATTTTTCACTGTGTTCACCACTCCAATAACACGTGTGGCATGCGACGGTCTGTTGGTTACCTAGTACAAGATTAGGTAACCATCAAATACACTAACGCATTAGTTACACAGGTATTGTCAGTCCAAATCTCAGGCACTGTTCACATGTTCATCAATCAGCAAGCAAACATAGCTGCAACAACAGGTTGGATGACAAGTTTCAAGCACTTCCTTAAACTGGGAGGAGGTTATAAACTGGGATAGCCTTTTGTTTGTTTGTTAACAATCTCACGGACTCGATTTTTGACACGTAACAATTTAAAACGAATTTTGACACACTGAATCGAAACTGATTCTCAAGAAGAATTGGAAATGTATGCATGTGCAACAGTCAGTGTTGTCTAGACAACGTACTCGAGAACTACTTTCATTGTCATAAGAAAACAATGGGAATGAACGGAAATCAGAAATGAAACCGTCAAGAGCGTTTCTAAGAACTTGGAAAAGTGATTATTCCAGCAATACTCATTTAGGAACGTCAAAAGGGATGCCAGACAAGTTCCGGCACCACATGTTGAAAATACGCAAGACTGAAGTGTGATCAGTCTTTTGTCATCACAAAACCCCCCAGACTTGTTTCAACTCCAGACACAGCAGTTTCTAAATCAATGCTTTATCCAGATGTCAATCTTGTCCATGTGGTCTTTTGTCAGGTATCATGACTCGAAGGCCAATTATGTACAACAATTCAAAGAGTAACCAAAACCATTAAAAAACTCAGGAACGAGAGAACGAAGACCAAAATAAATAAATATCAGCCAATTTTTATCACGTCTTAGCATAAAAATTATCATGACTACCTTTCTACTAGGAATTCAATTTCAGAAGCCAAACAGTTTGCAAAATCGCCTGTTTTAGATAACCATATATCAGTTTACTTCAGCCAGTGTTTTATTCCTGTGAAGAGATTGCTAATGGATAATTGCTCTGCTAAACATCATAATAGCTTGAATCATACTTCTTGGTCACTTGGCCTCATGATGACACAGGAATGCTTGTAGAAATCTATTGATAGCACACAAGATTACATGAAAAAGGCCAGGTTTCTAATTATGAAGTGAATTTCCTTTTTCGGTTGTTCAACTAACACTACCTCACACTGAATGCGAGGTCAAACTTTTTTCATCCACCGTAAGGATCCATTTTACACTTGAAGTGCATAAATTATGGTAAAATCTCCCCAGTTTAGGGCACAATATGGTGGACGCTGGTAACCATGGGGACAATTCTACAGCACATGAAATTTTAGAATATTTCCTGTTTGGATTAATTGGTGTACTCACACAGCAGTTGCACCCATTGTATGCTCTCAAGCATTAGCATTAGCCAGGAGGTAATAATTTCCAAAGTGCTTAGTAATTTACAGAGGTTGTAAATCTGGCCCAATTATTATTATTGACTTTTATTTTGGTGTCTTAATTTTATTTGACAAGATCCAAAACATACAAATGATATCATGCTAAACAAGTGAATACTCTATCACAAATGCTAGAACTTTTGCCAGCAGCAGAAACGTCAGTAATGTGAAGGGTTGTATTTAGTGAGGCTACCACTAGTGCTTAGAGCTGGCAGTTTGAGTTACCCCAAAACATGCTTGTCTCTTCACTAGTATCTTGAAGCCAGACCCTTCATTTCAGAGAACTCAAACACTTGGTATAGAGAGGTCAGGCTGTATTTCTCAAATTTCGGACGTTTTTCAATCCACAGAGAGTGTAATTTTGCCTTCTTGAATTTGGGATGGTGAAGTCGCCCATTTCTAGTTCCAACACGAGCAAATTGGAGAATTTTTACATTAACTGCTGGCAAAAATGACGCCTTTGCAGGCAGCACATCTGTCTGGCTCAAACGCTAATGGCACTTAAAAATTGCTTGCGTTTAGTTAACCAAATGACCTACGTGTATAGTTGTTGAGAAATTCAACAAAATAAATTATTTTACTGTCCCATATTATGTTCTAATTTGAATATTTGTTGTACTCAGTTCAGACACTGTCTTCCATATAAAGTCTTTGCACAATATCACGACTTCAAATCAGAAGTGTTTATTGAAAACTGAGGTCCTTCAGCAAAATAATGTTCAGTTATCACATTTGATATCTACACTTGCAACAAAGTAATCAAAACTGATGACCTCATTCTGTAACACTGAGCTGAAAAAAATATGTTTGTGAAAATTATACGTCACCATGTCAAGAACAAAACCTGACAGGACACGAAATTGCAACGTCTCACAAAAACTGGTCAATTGTTACATGCGATTTTCTGCAAGGCAGCAAATATGAAGACGACCTACTATAAGCCTCAATCAACGACCATGAACCGCATCGCTGGACATCCAAGCAGATATTAAGGCCATGCCTGAATAACAATACTAATGATTTAAATAGAAGAACAAGGCTTACAATAGATGATTCGGTTAAACGACCTTAGAAAATATCTTAACTGAGGATGGGAAATGGTCGGCAATAAAAAGGATACCCAGGCTTATGTCTTAAGAGAATAAGAGTTTGATTTTATACACACTGAAAAAGGACAAAAAATGCATTCAAGGTTATATATAATATTATCGAAACTTTGTCTACTTTGGATAAATATCAACAAAACCGCAGAAATTAATTCAGCAAGTGTATTTTCTAAAAGAAATCCTGCATAATTTGAATTTTTGATTATAAGCCAACCTGCCATTAAGGTAACTGTCAATCTTCATGAAGTCCTTTCACGCTTCATCAAACAATATTTCAACCGTTCATTTTCTACCTAAAAAGTAAATATTTTTGTAGATTACTGAGAAATCTTTTGAGCTTGCGACAATTTATGTAAGAATAAAAATTCATGCACTAAGACATCATGCAAACATCTCAGTAATAATCAACTGACCGTTGTTTGTTGTCACGTTTTGATATCAACATCATCATTTCTAAAAAATGCAGATAAGAATTTGTAATTGAATAGATATATTTATATTGTCAATACACAGAGAACCATGTCTAAGACTTTATTTATTCTCAAACAAAGGAGATATAAGCCATCAAAGTCTCTTTAAAAACAATGTCTTCAATCTTCATTTTTGATGGCCAATCCCTGTTGTGCGTAAAGAAAATCAAAAATTCGTGACTTGATTCCCTCAGCAAAAGATAAAATAAGTATGCACGTATGTATTAACCGACCAATGCACGAAAGAAATTAATGTTCAAAACTGCTAAAAACGAAGATCAAAAGGTCTGCAAACAGCCAGTAAAGATTGATCAGGTTTGAAATCATTACAATTCGTCTCAAGCCACTATAAATGGCGCATAAATGACGTGTTTAAAGAAATATTACGGATAGCATGTGAACATTGCATTTTTGAAAAACCAGCATTTCACTAAGGTATACAATTACCTCAGTCGGATCATGGCATCATATTTTTTAGATTAATCAACGATAAAGGAGCAGTTGCAGCAAAACAATGGCATCTGAATAAACTCATCAAATTTCTTTTGACTATATAATAATGTTTAAGATGAAATCTCAAAAACGGTGTTACACTTCTCAAAATTATCATTTCATTTTCAATTTATGCAACTTTAGAGATTTTTTACAAAAACGCAATGTCCTATTTTTGATGCTGCGTCATGCAAAAGCAAGACATTTTAAAAACAATTTCTAACATTATGGAACACAATGCATCAAGCATAACTTCTGAAAGTTTCACGTAAATCTGATCAGACAATTCTGAGATGCAATATATTGAAATTAGCCGAATTTGAATCTAGGGTCTCACACAACAGTCTGTGTTAACATACCAAACTCATTCTCAGAAGGTCTGGATAAAAAATTTGATCAAACAGGCTGTAGACAGGCAGAAATATGCAAGGAAGTCAGGCTTGCTGAAGAGAATTTCAAACTTGTTACTACAGTTAGTCAAAACAGGTAGTGGAGAAGACTGATTGATAAACAGTGATCTGTATTTTCAGTATTTCAGTAAAGCTAGCCTCAAAAATGGTTGCTTTCATCTTTTAAATGATAATGCAAGGATAATGACTGTGGGCCCTAATGTTGCACACGCTATGAAAATATTGTTTGAAAACATCATTTAAAAGCATTCCATTATATATTACCACATAAAAATGTCCCTTGTAAATTGCATTATTATTACTTATTAGTTTTGAAAAAAATAATAAGTAACAGTTTTCAGAATATTGCCATCACATGTCAAGAAGTTCAATAACACACCACCTTGCAACAAGTGTTAATTAAGTTGCTAAAAAGTGCTCAAGTCAAGAATTCACTATATAGCTTTTAATTAACTCAATTGGTTGTAAGCCTTAACACATTTTCCAACCTTTGCGTGTTTGTTGATGTCAACATTCCAATATAAACTCATGGCAAAAACACTTAATTGAAAATATGGTTTAAATTTAAGTCAGTCACAGCCACCACAATAATTCTAGAAACTCCATAATTTCTTTTAAAAATTTGTTCATTGTTTTTGTTCAATTGGTTTGGACTTCAGCAAGTGCGTTTTTCAAGTAATTCAATTTCGCCTGTTGCTCCAAAACAAATTGCCTTAAGCAGATGATTCAGCGTTTAATAACATCAGGAACACCTGTTTTCTGTTAGAACTACCAGGCAAAATAAATGTTGCCAGCTTCTAGTTCAAGATGCTGGATGATATTAAAGCTACGAGCAATTTAATTGAGAAAAGGTGTTTTTAAATTGATTTGACAAAAGTTTCTATTCAGCCTACATGCAGCAAAAATCGACAAGAAGCCAACACTTGTGAAATTACTGCAGAGTTAAACAGGTACAGCACAATCAAAAAAACACTTTGAATAAGGAGAAAGAAAAATTACCATATTGATTTCAAAAGGCTCAAAGTAAAAATCCTCCAGTTTGAGAAAGAGGAAAAGCAAAATGTTTTCGCTCAAGGTCAAAGCTTGTACCAGATATGCAATATTGGGCATCCCGAAATTCCAGGACATGGCAGCAGTTCTTACTGACACGTAAAAGATCAGCGTTCCTTTACTTCAAATTTATTTTCAAAGCCTGCTATTCAAAAAATATGCATGGGTCTACAATTCGAGATTTGATACCTGCAAAAATAGCCCATGTCCCTAATTTCAGAATCAGGAAATATACATTTTCAGCTCAGATTCCAGTTTAGAGAACATCCCAAACTGGAGAATTTTTAACTTATTACAATGCTACACAGGTCAAAATTGTGCCAGAGAAAGAAAAGCGTCTCAGGAAGAGTTGGAGGGACACAACTGTACACTAAACACAAAGGGAGACAACTGTACAATAAACACAAAGGGAGACAACTGTACACTAAACACAAAGGGAGACAACGGTACACTAAACACAAAGCTGATATTGAAGTAGAATTTTCTTAAGGGGACATTAACGTTTTTACGGTCAAAAACGCATTTTAGGGATTATTACGAGATGAAGATGTTAGCTTTGACCAAAAAACTCTTGTTATTTGTGATTTTATCACAAATTGCCAAATCTCACTGTTGTCTGCCAGACATTCACATCGAAGTCCTATCATTAATAAGCCCTAATATCAAGTGGAATATTTCATAAACAAATCCTAATAGTATATGAATACCCGTACGTAAATCCTGATGGCGTTTTGGAGAACAGTGCATAAATTATACAGGGAGAGTTTCATAGCAATACGATCAGCCAAATTTGGACATTTTTCTAGTTGCCTACAAGATCTTATCTTTAACCCATGGCATGCACACAACACAAAGCACTCACAAACGGTATACTGCTTGAGGTATTTATTACTTTCGTACTGCACGAATAGACCACTTTAAGACTATCAGTGCCAATATTGCCTTTTGTCGACTTAAGCACCTGCCTTCGGTTTGTCTATTTTAGCTGTACTTTAATATTAGGCCTTTGTTTGGCAGAAAAAATGTTAAAAAAGAACATTTTTTATTCAAAATTTAGAACGCTTTGTTGATGCTGATTTGTCTGACTGCTACGATGAAAGCTGAGGCAGCTACATATACTGTCAACGATGTCATATCGTAAACTGTTCACGATTCGAACTCACAAGCAGAGTTTCAACTGTCCAACGGTGTACCGGATTCAGAAAGATGTAGAATTTTCAAGTTTCAGTTAGCAAATAACAGCAATTTCGTAGCCTTTTTAGTTATGTACCAAAGCCTTCCAAAATGCCTCAAAATTCAACTGGCTTTGGGAAGTGCGTTTCCCATGAAGTTGGCAGTAAAAAAGTTAAATGGCTATTTCATCAGCAGACCATCCAAGCTGAAAATCACCAAGTGCCGGCACATTCCAGCTATATCTTAAACCTCTACACCAAGGTTTATCAAAATCCGGCAATCCATTTTGACAATTATGAACGGACAAGGAATACCTTCATTTAGTCAAACCCTAAAAATAGTGCAGGTGGTCTGACACCTGTTGCATCAGATGTGCACAGGCCACTCAACTGGGCCCATTGCACCAAACACCTGAAGCGGTTTTTCATTCAATAAAAAGAGACATATAACACATATAGACATATACACAAATTAGCTGAGGAACTGGAGACCTAACCAAAGTAGTGGGGTCCAGTGGGATTACAACCTATGACCTCATGAACAGAAGGAAGACACTCAACCCACTAGGCCTCACTGTCCCCTAAGACTGTCAAAACCTAAAATGGCCAACAAAATTAGTTTTGTCACTGCATAAAGATTACCCGCAACTGAGCATTTTGATATCAAAATGCGCGAGCATGTAGACAGTTGCAAGCGAGCTATTACAAGACTATGAACAACAAGACAACTTGCTTTATGACAAACATTTAATGAGCAAAGATACAGACATTACACACGTAATGCAAACAAGTGATCAAACATCAAAAACTCATAATAATCAACTTCAGCATGATTTTGCAAATAATTTTGCACAAAACGGCAGCACTAATACACAGTCAGATAATTCATTTCAAAACATATTTAAAAGGATGAAGAATAAAAAATCATTTCAGAATCTTCATCAACGCCGTCAGCCTTTGGAGTTGGAAACCGTGAATTTCTGTGTCAACACAGATATTGTCATGCAGGTGATTAAAAGTGTTCAGTTAATATTACTTTTTTCCTGTCAACACATTATTAGCTCTCATTATTTTCCCCTACAGCTTGTTGCCAGTGGCATCAGTATTCACCACGGCCAAAAGAGGGTGCCACTTGTCAGTCACCAATTATGAGATGTCTAAAACATAGGGCACCAGCATCATAGTGGAACATATTATTAAAGTAAAAAGAAAAGGATGCTTTTTGTCATTAGCGACCAAGTTTATAAATAGGTAAATAAAAAACAAGAATGGATGAACTGAAATTATCGGATGTAATAACGTCCTTTGTCAACAGAAACAGAAATAAAGTAAAATCAATGTCAATTGTCATATAGTGTTTGATTTTACTTTATTTCTGTTTCTGTTGACAAAGGACGTTATCACATCCGAAAATTTCAGTTGATCCATTCTTGTTGTTTTATTTACCTATTTAAATTCTACATTTCGTGAAACAATAGTATCCTTGGGAGGATCTGGATCGCCTTATTTAGTTTCAGGTTTATTTTCTACGACCAAGTTTCCGATACAAAATATAGTGGAATGACACTTTCAAAGAGACTTGTAGAGCATTTGTTCTTTTTTCAATTATTTAGTCATTACTTTGCCTCCTGGTTTCAGTTTATTAAGAGTTCACCTACAATAGCTTGGCCATCTTCCAGATGTTTTACTGGAGTTTGTATAAATATTGAAACATATGCACACTATATATTACTTACTTAATTATGACACTAGCCATTACAGGTGCTATAAATTTGCTTTTTGTCAAAAAATTACTTTTGATTGAGCACACTTAGGGTAACAGAGCCGGTCTTAGCTAGCTCTGTGCTCAGATTTAAGGGTTCGGAAAAAACTGGCAGATCGTTACTGTTCGAGGTCATGACTCGCACATAAAATGATCAGCCTGTTCCCAGAGTCAAGTTGCCGACTCAGGTCTCGATCAATAATGAATCATCACCGCTTCTCCCAGACCAGAAACATCTCCTAATTAAACTATCAATCAAGTTGAGACCCAAGTTTATAACCGTAAGTGGCATAAAATCAAAGTCAGCTTTTTTACATAAGACGCGTCTATAGCGGCCTAAAAACTGCCGTGTAGCACTTATCTTTGGTAAAACGTATCTTGGTAAAAGTAACCTTCTAGGCGTGCTCGAACTCTTCTGTTGCAGCTGGTGACACCTATAGCCGATGAAAGCACTCGTGGGTTGAGTTATACGTATAGAAATGAGACTGCTGGCCTCAAACACACACAATCCTACCAGAAATCGCGACTGAAAGTTCAATAAGCCTGATGACTTGTCATAACAGAACGATCATAGCAGGCAATAAAACACAACTTCGTGACAGAAACACGTGTCCGGGACGCTTACAGAACAATAAGAAGATATTGTGATAAGGGAAAACATATGCCTGCCAATCCTTTGGTTCTTCATGCCATAGCGAGAGCGACGAGAGAGAAGTTGACCTCGGTGGGGTCACGCTTCATAAATAGCCGCGCGACCGCCACGGTGTCCTGAAAGAAATGGAACACCTGCATCAGAAATTCCACTCAACTTGTGTACACTATCAGCATGATTGCTTTGGTGATGGGTTCAGCAATTCGCACACCTGTACGTTACCATCATTTCAAAGCTGCTTTGAGGTTATGCAGGACCCTAGAAAAATGTCCAAATTTGGATGACTTTGGAACACCATATCTCAGAAGTGGCTGGTCAGAGTCAAATGCTTTTTGTACTGTTTTCCAAAACGCCGCGAAAAACTGTTTTAAACTGAGCCACTTTTGCAAAAGGGGCTATCAAAAATACAGCTTTAATTTTTATGAAAAAATCAAAAGTTCTATACAACCAAAATTAAATGATAATTTAGAAAACTGTACAGCGTTTCTGAACTTTCATACCAACAAAATTTGGTCTAGATATTTGTGTGAATTCACAGAGTCTGACATGTTGATAAGGTCTTACATAATCAAAATACAGAAAACTACTACAATTTGCTCACTTGAGTTAGCGACATTGCGTCCGTTTCTTAAGTTAGCAAATTTCAGTATTTGACTCAATTTTTCTGTATTTTGTTAACTCAACTGGATGTCTCAAAACTTTCATGCTTTTGTCCTACATAACCAGTAATAACAAGTAACCCTGCAAAAATGTACTTCTTAGAAGTGTATCTCAGTTTGTGGCACAGTTCCTGTTCAGTACCAGTGAGCTTTCAATTTAGTTCCAATTCTACTCAAAAGGGGGCTCTGCAACTCAAAAACATGAATTGATCAAGCACAGTAACTTGTTCTGTTTAACAGTACAATCTCATCACAATAAGACACGAAAAGGCTGAAAACTGAAATTTTATTTTTTAATTTTGTTCAACAAATACGAGTGTTTATGATAAATGCTCACTCATTTTTAAGGTTTTATACTATCACACAGTGTTATTGGAGTCATTCAAACACATTTTGAAGCCGTTGAAAAATTAAATATGATCAGTTTTAGCAATTGTTTTTGAATGTGTAAAATTGATGAGATATTATTGTAGCTTCGGAAAAACTACAAAAGATTACAACAGTTACCTCCAGCAGGGTATCTGGGCTGGATTTTCCATGGCAGGTGGGACCAGACTTGCGGCCATCTAAAACGAAGTGTAATTAAGTAATAGAACATCACTTCATCCTGTTCAGCTGGCAGACAAACAAAACTAAAATCAGGCCACTTGCTCTCAAAAATCCGTCTCATAATATTCCTTACCATGCCAGGACGCTACTGCCATTAGCAACAAGTGCATCAAAACAATTCGAGAAAATGCTTCAAACTTTATAGGGCCTCAACTCATACCTAACCCATCATGAAAGTGATTTGGGTAGAAGTAAACTAACTGTTCAAATCTCAGGCCTGATGGCCACCCAACTAGGACTTGCAACGGGCAGGTACCCAAACACCATTCAATGGCATGTCACAGCTGCTGCAATAGGCCACCAAGTTTTTTCTCACTGTTTGGCAACAGTCTGCTAGATGTTGTTAGCATGGTCACCGCTGCAGTTGGCACTGGATCACAATTCATGTAGCTTTCACCACGATATGCCGAGACGTATTTTTTAAATCCTTCCACATGTAATAACTAGGCAACATTTCATTAAGACTGATGAAAGTGAAAAACTCTGGATGTGGCACAACAGTACGTGTCGATCATAGGGAATATTCAAGAGTCTGCATGAAAGGTGGCACTGCTGTGGGCCTATAACCGTCCTGTTACAATTAGCAGATCAGTTTTCAAAAAATTTGTGACCTGTGCTGTAGTGAGCTCATGTCTTCGGAATGCAACACACAGGCACAATCAAAAATGAAGCATTTTGCCAAATTCGCAAGCCTAGTGAATCCACCACCGTAGGCATTAGGTAAGAATCTGAGTGTTTACTATGATGGCAATTTTGTTTTGGTAGATTTCGTAACACACTGGCACTAGTTCTTGTAACCAAAACTACAAGTCTTTGTCTCTACATTCCATTTATTCATCATTTGCTGATGTCGGTCTCCACATTCACTTGCGTTTTCTAATTCTGTGGGACCTTAAGCACACGATTTTCTAAACCAAATTTGACATCCATGGAGTAAGCTAATGAACACCACATATGTCAATGTCAGGTACGGAAGTTCTTCACCCATTTGGCAAACAATATTAGTGATGTAGTGAAAACAAAATTTGTCAAATTTCTCATAAAAAATAAAGTAATTCAGGGCTTGGAATGACCAATGACAAAAAAGAGGACAATTTTCTAGGTGATGTGTCGTTCCACAAATAAGCTTGTGTGCTAGAAATTAACG
The DNA here is from genome assembly GCA_002633005.1 of Phoronis australis. Classification (NCBI taxonomy): domain Eukaryota; kingdom Metazoa; phylum Phoronida; family Phoronidae; genus Phoronis; species Phoronis australis. Next base: position 1,626,645 of record NMRA01000013.1, on the reverse strand, counting down.
TTTTTGCCTGAACAAAGTCAAAATTATAACAAAAAAGAGACGAAAAAAGAGAATTCTAAAAATCAAATAAAAAGAAATCAAAACCAAAACCAAAAAATAGGAAATCCTCTTAAAAGAGGAAAATTCCAAGCCTAACAAAATTTTAATCTATTATAAAATCTTTATCCGTAATGACTGGGTAGATGTCATAAAAACATTTGGTAAAGTTAAATCTGTTATGTAATCACCCTATGACAAATTGGAACATGATATTTTTGATACTTAACTTTTGTAGACAAGAAGTAATGAATTATTGTTATTGGTATGGAAAGCAAAAATAGACCTGGAATAATGATTGCTTCTGCAATTTTCCATGAAAAAATTATTTTTTCTGTCTGGCGACCTACTACCTGTCAAATCAAGATTCCTTTTACAAGTTACCACCCAGGGATAATGAAGTCACTTCATATATGAATTAAGGTCAAATGCGTTACCTAATTCATAGAGGCTACCATTGGATTCGACAAAAGCCACAAAATGCAAGTTCACTTTCTCCTCTACAGGAGGCACCTCCGTCTGACCTTCCAACGCACTCTCTTCGTGAGCTGCACCAATGCCCTGTAAGAAACAGAAACGGGTGAAAAGGCACTCTAAGTAAAGATAACAGAAATTAAACAGCTCCGAGCATTAGAGCAACTAGGAATTCCAATTTTATTAAAAAGGCATTTCCACTCAACAAACGGACTGAACAAGAAAATCATACAAGAGCAACAAGGGAGTGTTAAATGTGCCCATAACAGGGATGTGATTGGTGTGCTTTACAGGTGTTTTGGTGCCATAAAAATGGCGATTAGATGGTACAAAATATGTCAGATCTGTCCAAAATGGGAAAGTACGATTGTCTAAGACAACTATTTGCCAGATTTCGAGAACATGGCCAAGCAACTTTAAAGGTACAAAAGCAACCATAAATCCTGAAACTGACACTAGGGGGCACAGCTTAAGTCTGATTGGTCTGAAACTCATAGTCATCTGTTGCCATCTCTATAGGAGCACATCTGCCAAATTTCACAAAGATTTTACAAAGGGTTAAGGAGATACAACAGTACCATAGATGCAAAAAAGCAAAAATGCCCCTAGGGGGTGCTAGAGTTGTAGAAACCAGCTGACAGTCAACATCAGCTGTAGTCTCTACATCAGGAAAACAACCGACAATTTTCATGATCCTTTGAGTGCTTTAGCAGATAGACTGATGCCAAAAATGTACGCACAAATTTTTAAATGGCCACCAGGTGGCACAGGAAATGTCAAATCAGTCCGAAAATGGTCATCTCCTTAATAGAAACCTATTTTGCTGAATTTCATGAAAATACATTAATGAGCTCTGAAGATATAGAGGTAAACAATCATAAAAAAGTATTTTGCTACTGAGGGGCACAGTGGAATTCGGATCAAATCGAAACTCGTTACCATTTGTCATCGGCCACATAGAAATGCAACTTTCAAACTTCACGAAGTTCCTTCAAAGGATCAAGGAGATTTGGCCAAAAATGTAAAAACAAACAAAATCAGCAGTAGGAAGCAACAAAGTAGATGAACCTGCCCAAAAATCAATATCAGTGGGGGCCTTCTCAACAGGAACACATCTATAAATTTTCAAAATGGTTCTTTGACAATTTCGGCGCATAGAAAAATAAATGGCCACAAGGTGGTGTAAAATTCATCAAATCCTTCCATAAGTAATACCCGATGGCATCATTGTCTCCTTAACAAACAAGAGCAACGCAGAGCGTTGAAATGCGCCCACGAATGCATCACAAACGGTGTGCTTTTAGGGTTGTTTATTGGCCATAAAAATGGCCACTAGACGGCACAAAAACATACAACGCACCCGAAAAAGGGAACATGTCATAGCTTCTTTAACAGAAAGCTATTCACCAAATTTCATAGAAATTTTGTCACGGAACTTCAGAAAAACAAAGGAAAACAGAATAAAGTGAAAACTGCCACTAGGGGGCACAGTGTTCATTGGATCCACACGAAAGTAGTCATTGTCTGTTGTTAGCTTCAGTTACTAAATTCAATAAAGACCCAGCAGTGGGTTTAGGAGATACAGCTATGGGCGCAAAACAAAACAAAACAAAACTAACATTGGAGATGCAACAGTAGTCAAAGCCGTCATCGTCAACCATCCTCTTCACATAGAGAACATAAACGCCAAATTTTCAAAAACATCCTTAGAATGATTTGGTTGATAGAGGGCTGGACGCCAAAAAACAGACTCGAAAACAGCAAAAATGACCACTAGGTGGCGCAAAATACCTCGATTCCATCCAAAAATGGGAGGATAGCGTCACTTCACCAACAGATGCCTGTATTCAAAATTTTATGAAAATCCGTTGAGGACCCTTGAAGATACAGAGGTAAACGTAAAATCAAAAATTGCAACCAGGGGGCACACCAGTAGTCACATCCATCCGAAAGTCGCCGTTGTTCTTTGTCAACATCATATTAATACACTTATTAAATTAGTAAAGATACTGGAAACGGTTTAAGAGATACAGACATGGGTGCAAAAAAACGAAACTGCCACTAGGAGGCGCCACAATAGCTGAAGTCATCGGAAAATCACCGTCAGCCATCCACTTCATAGTAAAAACATACATGCCAATTTTCACAATTATCCTGAAAGAGATTTGGTTGATAGAGGGGTGGACGTCAAAAAACAGACTCGAAAACGGTAAAAATCGCCACTAGGTGGCGCAAACTAAGTCGAATCCATCTGAAAACGTTAAGATAGCGTCACCACACTAACAGAAGCCTGTACGCTAATTTTTTTGAAAATACATTGAGGACCTTTGAATATACAGAGGTTAACGTAAAAAAATAAAATTGCCACTAGGAGGCACACCAGGAATCACATTTGTCCAAAAGTCGTCGTCGTCCTTTGTCAACATCATATAAATGCTCTTACTACATTTAGTAAAGATCCTGCAGAGTGAGACGGTTTAGGAGATACAGCCATAGGCAAAAAAAAAAACTGCCACTAGGAGGCACCACAGTCATCGAAATCGTCGGAAAATCGTCAGCTGTCCTCTTCATAGTAAGAGCATACATGCCAATTTCCACAATCATCCTTAGAGTGGTTTGGTTGATAGAGGGTTGGACAACTAAATACATACTCGAAAACAGTCAAAATGGCCATTAGGTGGTGCAAATTACGTTCAATCTATCCAAAAATGGGTGGATAGCGTCATCTCACTAATATGTGCCTACATGCCAAATTTTATGTAAATACGCGGAAGACCTTTGAAGATATAGAGGTAAGCGTAAAAAACTAAAATTGCCACTAGGGGGCAGACCAGTAGTCGAATCCGTCCGAACGTTCGCTCATGCCGTCCCATCCACAAAAGGAACACGTGCAAAATTTCAAGAACATACGTCAAACGATTTTGGAATTAGAGCAGCGGACGCTGGACGGACGCCGGACGGACGCCGCCCAAACGGAGATGACGGCATAATGCGTCCACATATAAATATGTGGGTGCATAAAAACCAATGGCCAAATTTCATGAAAATCCATAAATGAGCTCCAAAGATACAGATACAAACATAAAAAACAAAATAGTCACTAGGGTGCACAGCGGTACTAGGATCAGTCTAAAAATCGTCATCGTCTGTCGTCAGCTTCGTACTGGAAAACACCTGCCAATTTTCAATAAGACCCTGCAAGGGGATAAGNTGCAACAGTAGTCAAAGCCGTCATCGTCAACCATCCTCTTCACACAGAGAACATAAACGCCAAATTTTCAAAAACATCCTTAGAATGATTTGGTTGATAGAGGGCTGGACGCCAAAAAACAGACTCGAAAACAGCAAAAATGACCACTAGGTGGCGCAAAATACCTCGATTCCATCCAAAAATGGGAGGATAGCGTCACTTCACCAACAGATGCCTGTATTCAAAATTTTATGAAAATCCGTTGAGGACCCTTGAAGATACAGAGGTAAACGTAAAATCAAAAATTGCAACCAGGGGGCACACCAGTAGTCACATCCATCCAAAAGTCGCCGTTGTTCTTTGTCAACATCATATTAATACACTTATTAAATTAGTAAAGATACTGCAAACGGTTTAAGAGATACAGCCATGGGCGCGAAAAAAACGAAACTGCCACTAGGAGGCACCACAGTAGCTGAAGTCATTGGAAAATCACCGTTAGCCATCCACTTCATAGTAAAAACATACATGCCAATTTTCACAATTATCCTGAAAGCAATTTGGTTGATAGAGGGGTGGACGTCAAAAAACACTCAAAAACAGTAAAAATCGCCACTAGGTGGCGCAAACTAAGTCGAATCCATCTGAAAACGGAAAGATAGCGTCACCACATTAACAGAAGCCTGTACGCCAATTTTTTTGAAAATATGTTGAGGACCTTTGAAAAAAGAGGTTAACGTAAAAAAGTAAAATTGCCACTAGGGGGCACACCAGGAATCAAATTCGTCCGAAAGTCGTCATCGTACCTTGTCAACATCATATAAATGCACTTACTACATTTAGTAAAGATCCTGTAGACGGTTTAGGAGATACAGCCATAGGCGAAAAAAAAAACAAAACTGCCACTAGGAGGCACCACAGTCGTCGAAATTATCGGAAAATCATCATCAGCTGTCCTCTTCATAGTAAGAACATACATGCCAATTTCCACAATCATCCTTAGAGCGGTTTGGTTGATAGAGGGGTGGACAACTAAAAACATACTCGAAAACAGTCAAAATGGCCACTAGGTGGTGCAAATTACGTCTAATCTATCCAAAACGGGTGGATAGCGTCATCTCACTAATAGATGCCTACATGCCAAATTTTATGTAAATACGCGGAAGACCTTTGAAGATATAGAGATAAGCGTAAAAAACTAAAATTGCCACTAGGGGGCAGACCAGTAGTCGAATCCGTCCGAACGTTCGCTCATGCCGTCCCATCCAAAAAAGGAACACGTGCAAAATTTCAAGAACATACGTCAAACGATTTTGGAGTTAGAGCAGCGGACGCCGGACGGACGCCGCCCAAACGGAGATGACGGCATAATGCGTCCACATATAAATATGCGGGCGCATAAAAACCAATGGCCAAATTTCATGAAAATCCATAAATGAGCTCCAAAGATACAGACACAAACATAAAAAACAAAATTGTCGCTAGGGTGCACAGCGGTACTAGGATCAGTCTAAAAATCGTCATCGTCTGTCGTCAGCTTCGTACTGGAAAACACCTGCCAAATTTCAATAAGACCCTGCAAGGGGTCTAGGAGATATAGCAGCGGACACCGGATGACGGACGACAGACGCCTGGACATAGATGATGACAACATGCACCCACATATAAATAAGTGGGCAGATAATAATGATTGGCTCGGATTGAGGTCTAGAGATCCGTTACGTTTTACATTTAATTTTTTAAATTTTCTTCTTCAGTGTATTAGGTTTTATCCTGTATTAAAACGATAATTGAACGATGACTTTGTTTCACTTTCACAAACTGTTGTTTATTCAGGTGACAAAAAGAAGACTAACAACAACAAGTGAATATCAACAGAGTTCTCCAATTAGACATCACATTAATTGCTGCAAATGCACAAGGCCACGCTCACCACAGTCAAAGCAGCAAAGTCATACAAGTGCAAATCAAATATCATGCATGCCAAAGTTCTTTACAAGCTTAAAGCGAGTGATTTGCCAGTAATTCAATGTAACTGTAACCACACTGCAGCACATTTATCACAAAAAGTAACGCAGAACATGAAGTATTAAACAGTGAGATGTCACAAGGTTAAATCTTAATATACCACATAAAGTGAAGGTTGCTTGCTACTGACTTTCGTCAGTTTTTGTAAGCTATGATGGTGTACATACTAAAATACCTAAGCTTTGCAAATGACTGCACCATTGGAGTAAATTGAACGGTGTCACCCGGTCGAGCTAGAAGATACTACGAACGCTCACTGCCATCTGTGCACTTGCTGCCAAAGAACTTTCCATGCATTTATATCCTGATACATCTTAAATCTTCACAATCAGGCAGTTGAGAAGATTAAACCATTTCATGGTCCAGTGATTAGTTTCTCCTATTGATTACTTTCTCATAAGCAGCTTGATTTTTGTCACCCTTAATATATCTTTAACCGATAATTGTTGACATAGTTACAATAAGGTCTCACGTCTTCAGGATACACTATGGGCAACGAGTGAATTTTTTTGTATTTTATTCGTGAAACATTTGTAGCAACAAATTGAACTTTTTCAATGTTCAAGTTTTGTATCACAGCGACCAAAGTTATTGGGGACATTCAAAACAATGTTTGAAGCTCTTTGTAAAATGATAAAGGGGCATTTTGGCAATCCTTTCTGTCCGAAATTGGTCATACTTTACCGGAATGTTTTAGATCCATCTCACGAACACCTTGGGTATAACAGTGCATGGGTAAAAAGGCTCTTTTTATAAAAACTGAGTTCAGTTCAATAATTCTTCTGAAGTGCACAATACCAGGGTATTCCTAGCATGAATTTCTACTGTGCAGCTGTCCTCAAGTTAGGACCAGGTTAAAATCTGAACACTTGCAACAAGGAAAACATGCTCTGCAAAACAAAAAAGAACATTTCTGGGCAAAATAACCAAAGAATTACTCTAAATCATGCTAATCACATCTTTTGTGACAGCCAGTGAGAAAAATGACACAAAGGGTTAACAACTCAAACTCTTTACCTCCTCTGACTCTAACGCCTTAGCCTTCTCCTCAGCAGACATACTCTTGGTTTTCTCCAGGAATGCTGACAAAACTCCATTTTCTGACAAGATCAAAGAGATGGAGCTGATTTTCAGTAACAAAGTGGACAATTGACACAACTGACTTCTCCCACGGTTTGCCCAAACATTTTTACCGACGGTTAAGCCAATTGGCTACACTCGTTACTGTGGGTCAAATTTCTTACATGATTTAACTTTTTGAGTAGACTCGTAAAAACACAAATTTTAAAAATCTTTGATGAACACATAACTTTCTTACAGGCACAAAAAATGCCCCCATGTTCACAATTATGTGACAGTGCCTTTTTCACAGAGACTGCCATGATTTCCATCTTTTTTCGCATGAAACTATAAAACTCCATTTCATTATTCTATTTTTACAAAAGCCTGGCTGGGATTATCTTTTACAGCCTTTAGCCTGAGAACTCCACAGTCAAAAATTAAGATGTCAACATTCCTTAGAAAAACGAAAGTCTTTATTTTTACAGTGGAACTCTCAAGTTAAATTGCCAGGCCATGCCTTGAATTATTCAAGGAAAACATGCATTTTCTAAAGATATGCAACAAAACGGCAAAGTAGACTGGAGTATCAAAAATAAAATGAAGAAAACAATTATGAAACATCAGGTGTTTTGGGAAATGGCCCTTTGTCATGATGAACCCAAGTTAACGTTTCTTAGTTAATTTGTAATTTAAAATGTACCAAATTGAAACCATACCTCGGACAGTTCAGGCTGGCTGTAAGTGTGCAAATGTCAGAGAAAACAAATTTGGGTGTAATAACAACCATCACTTTTGAGAAAGTAGTGCTAGCGATTACCTTTCTGCTTCATTAGCTAGAATACATTGGACGTGCTGAAAGTTATGAAAGTTGTCTGAAGGCAAAAGGAATCTCACTGGTGACCAGTGCAAGCCAAACATTCTCCACATCCATAAAAGAAAATCCTTGGAGGAAACAGAACAAAGAAACAGAATTTGCAAGTTCATAAAATTAATGATTGTGGAAAACACCATGATCTCCATGAAAAAACATGATTTTCAGAAGAAAAAACAGTTATATGCTAAGAACACTTGAGAATTGGGCAAGTTTCAAAGAAAATTGTGATCAGAAAACTCAGTGTGCAAAGTAACGTACAAAAATGTTCCTGTCAAAACACCAATGGACCAGCACACATAGATTAATAAGCCAGAGCAAACTCCAGCAGACAGTAAATTTACAAGGTTTTTCAGGAAACCAAACAATGTCATTGTGGAGCATTAGAAGGATTTCTAGGAAAAGCAACTTTTGTCTTCCGGGCAAAATCGTAACAACTGCAACAGTCATACATCGACTTACTGTCCAAGTTAGTTTTCTCCGCATTGTTAGCCAGGGTGTGAATAATTGCCATGGTGCCACAGGCATTCCCAATCGTCTGCTTGATAAAGTACACATTCTCACTCTCACTCTTTACTTCTCCAATTTGTTGAGACTGAGCCTGAAACAAGTAGGCTATTCCAGTCAATAAAAAAGCCAGTGAGTCAAAACCAATAGTAGCCAATTGACCTTTTTACACACAGTGTGTGGAGCCATAGTGGAAGATGGGAGCTCATCGGCAGACATTTCATTGCATGTCAGCAATGAGAAATGAACGTGTTCATGTTAAGCTGACTTCTCCTGAAATACATCTCCACTTTGTAATGCAAGTGTGCACTTATAGTCGATAGGTGAACAAGACTGCGCTCGACAACCACAGGAGGTAAGTCAACAATACAAAGCTACACTCTAATACATATCTACACTCAACTCATTATGAAACCAGTTCCTGAAAGCTAAAATCAGGTTAGGCTGGGTAGAAAATAATTTTGACTCATTTCACCTGGCATCACAACAACTTTACGCTATTTTTGGTCTAATCTCTTTACTTTGAAACACTTCAGACGGTCGTCAACAAACAGTACACTCACTTTGGCTGTAGTGGGATACAACAAAAGAACGGCTACAACAGGGCGAGGTATCATGGCCAACAGTTCAGGCTCCAGGCCAAAGACGTCGACAAACTGCCAAGCGCTAGGCAGGCCCAACTTCTTGGCATACTACAACCAGAAACAAACCCAAGATAAACCATTAAAAACAGCTTGCTTTTGCATGTCATACTGAACCCATGAATAGGTCAAATTTTTTCGTTTTGAGTTAAACAACAGTAAACTGCTAATAGCGAAAAACAAACCTAAATGTCCAAAAGAGCAGAAAGAAACATCTTGGCTCAGAAAGAAACGACAATTCATTATTGTTTGCAACCAGACTAATACATCTTGACTGCGGTGTGTCATTTTATACTCTGAGCAGTAGTCCCAAGCATTAATGAATAGTTACTTCCTGCCAATACCTGAGATTACACAATTTTAACCTGGGTAAAGAATAAGTTGAGAAGGTTTTACGACGAAGAGCAGCTAAACCAAACATAAATTTCTTTAACCCCTTTACAGACCATCAAAAAAGAGTATTTCACCGGAAAAATCAACTTTATCCCCATCTGTTACTTCAGTGGCTATGTGAACATTTACTTGATACAGCGAGCGCCTTCGTTAAGTGATTTTCAGGTATCACCCATTCTCAATTTAGAGAAAGGCTGTAACAATGTGCAGCCAGACTAGAGAGAAAAGACAGCAAGGAAATTGGGTGGCTATCAAGCACTTAGCACAGCTCAGAGTTCAAGAATATTTCCTCTAGGACTGTTGCTTTGATGGTTTGTGAAGGTGAGTAAATGCATTCCATGCTTTGCATCCACAAATTGGAAAAAATGACCAGAAATTTTGGCTTCTCAGTAATCACGGATTGCTGTAAAGTAATCTAATGATTTCAACATTGATCCAAGACTTAAGTTAACATTTCAAGCCAATCAACACTCTCCAACACAATACACGTGTGAACATTTGTGTGAAAGGCCTTTTAGTCCCAGAAGGCAAGTTGGTAATGATCAGATATAACGGGCCCCATTTTGAGAACCAGTTTTCTCCACTGAATAGCAGGCATCAAATTGGTTCTCAAAATTTTAGGACATCGCTATCCAACTATTGCTGGCAAGTTTATATTGCTTTCAGGTCTGAAGGAACCATTCTGCCATAACCTACTCCACTGATTGAATACCTGCTAAATGTATGCAAAAGCAGTTTGTTATTGATTGTGGTTAAAAGTAATCAAGCAAGAAAAAAGAGAATCTCCCAAGTGGCTAGCAGAAAATGTAGTATCACAACAAATCAATACTCTCAGACAAGAAAAATTTTGCAGACAAAAAGAGAAATTATCAATCTATTAACTCTGAATTCAACTGATCTCACTGCTGCCTGAGCCTTGTAAGTAATTGTGATATCAATGATTATTGATTATTTGCTAATGGTTTTTAATCAACATGCCACGAAAGCAAGAATACGATACAAGATCAAATAAGCCCCTTCGAAACTTATTGCAAGTTGCTCACAACGTAATCTAAACAACAGTAAACAACAGTGCAATGGTGATCGAGGGCTGTGTGAAGTTAACACAAAACTGCAGTTAATTCTAGCTCTATTTTGACATTAATCTTCATACAGCAAAGTGTGCCAACTATGCTAAACTGTTGACTGTGTCTCATTGACAGTTTGAGGAGTTCCACAAGTCATTAAATACCCATTGATATTTTTGAATACTTGTTATAACTGCAATGCAGGCTTAACGCCTTAACGCTGCATTTCACCTGATTTAGCATATCTACTAATGGCAGTATGAAGACTAACATCAAAATACAGCTAGGAATTGCTGAGTGCTAACTTCACAAAGACCTCAAAATTTCACACTACATGGGTAGTTGTGTTCGTCACCTTGTCGTGAAGCTTATACACACACATATATATACATCAACACGTAAAGCTAACGGTCAAATGAGGAGCACGCAAAATCTGGGAGTCAACACTCACCTCGCCCCTTACAGTAACAGATTTTAAGTGAAAAACAATTCAATAAACATCATTTTCTTGGGTTATTCTATGACTTTTGTAACAGAGAAAAGTCTGCCGCCTGTACCATAAGGTAAATTTGTTGTGACAGCTTTTAGGAGATGATAACAGCTTTGCCATTTGCATAATTTGCTCAAAAATTTGGTTTGCTAGTATTAAAATACTAAAAACATATGGCAAAATGAAACCAATGCTTATGTTTGTCATGACAATGGTGACATGTACGCAACCTTGTAGAAGAACAGTTGATTGAAGAATTGGCAACAAAAAGAAAATGGCCAGTAGGTTATACTCTATTTAATGGTGACATCCCTTGTAATGTATGTAAGCTATCTATACAAATTTTGAAGCAGCAGCATAATAGCAGAATTGTAATGTAGCTCCAGCAAGTCTTTAAGTTCACTCAAGGAAAAGTGTCATTCTGAATGGCATTAATTTTGTGTCATCTTTTATTAGGTCATTTTTTACCCTCGTCGGTCTTGACTTAAGCTGTAGGCCGGCTAGAATAGTTTTGCATCAAAGCTAACTTTAGCAGAAATTCAAAAGTGCAAGCAGGTTTAAAAGTCTTGTTCCTTTTCATTGAGTGTGCACATCTCATAGTGTGTGAGTTAAGTCGGCTGAAGTGAGTTTTGCCAAATCAGGGCCAGCGTTGTGCCATGGTGACTCATCACATCAGACTGTGTACACTAGTAGTAGACTGCAGCCGGCTGCTGGCCCCACAACAATGCGGTACCTTGTTCATAACCTGGAAGTGTAAAAGGGAGTTGAATTAGTTACTAATTGACTGGTTCAAAAGCTCCTTATGAAGTCCACTAAAGGGTAACGAAATACCAATATTCCTTGACTATGTTAAACAAACTATCCTTACATCAGGGTTCGACTCCAGCGGCAACCACCTCATCTTGCTTGTCATTCTGCTTAAAAATGCAGACGAAATAATCACCGTTAGGGGGCGCACCTTTTTGAGGCTAAGGTTTGGGAGAGAATACAAAAAATCAAGATTTATTAGTGTATTTTACTCCAATCTGGGCAAAATTTTTTGAAATTGGAAATCAAAAAGGACGTATAATTTGACTATTACGATTATTTAATGGAAAACATCTGATTGAGAGTAAGAATGACGTCATGCAGAAATTCACAATGGCGGTTCAGGAAGGGAATTCCCGGGAAAAGCATTGAATGTACTGCCTGAACTTTCCCCTCGATACATTGCCCGAGAAATAGCATGGGATAAATGGAAAGTGTTCAATCGCAAGAGCTTCGTCACTCAAATGACAGTGGCGTCAGTTCTGTCGAAAGTGAGTCGGATGACAGTCCTGGGTTCGGAACTGGTAGAGTAAACGCTAACAACAGTGACAGTGTCAGTGGAGTTCCAAACCCAGCTAATCGTTTGCACCTCTCGACATACGTAGCCTGGGCAATGGAGCAAGTCGGCGTTGATAGTCCTAGGAAATCAAAAAGCAAACCACCACCTCTGCAGGACGTTAAGACATTCCGTGTGCAGTATTTGGGTAACTCGATGCTCGACCGTAGATACACTCAACCAATGTTGCCTTGGGTAATGGCTGAAATTCGTAGGAAGGGCTATGTGAAGCCAATTCATCTCCAGGTCATGACCCATTCTCTAAGAGCTATTGCTGACAATGAATCCATTGATCCTCTTAATCCCAGTGAAATTGTATTCGAGCACAAGCTACAGACACTGACCCGGTTTGCTCGGGCTCATCAGGATCTCTGTTGCTTTGCCTACCTAACTAGGACCAGCACAGATGCACCGTTTTGTTGCTTTGTATTCGAAGCATACAGTGAAGAGAAGGTAATTACATTTGGTAAACAATGTTGTTTTTTGACTCTTGCTATATTTGGTAGCCCTGCGTTTTAGCTTTCTAAATTTGCAAGTATTATCTCAGCTATAACTTGATGTTTACATTTTTCATTGCTTCTTGGCAGTACATGCTATTTGGCGATTTGATGAGAAATAATTCATCCCCTGAACATGCCCCTTTTGGTTCAAGAAGGAGAATTGAAATTCCATACCCATCTTGCTCCAAATATTGCTCAATGCTCACCCAATCTGTCCCTGGATCTTAGGGGGTGTTAAGCCAACCTGCTAGTTATCTGTTCTTTAATGGTGCGGAATATTCAAGTAATTCTGTATGTCCTTTTTTCAATGTCTGTTAAGCCTTATCGTAAGAGAGTGTGTTGCCTCACATATAAGCTCCTGATCATATCATTTACAAGTTTGCAGGAAAGTTGTTACCCAAGTCAACGTCAAATGATGAAAACCTCCACTAGTACTGAGACAAGATCACTTCCTTGACCTAACATGATATCGTACCTTTTGAGAAGCCAAAACATGTAGGCTTTGTCACTGAACTTCACAATAGCGTTAATGTGTTATATTAGTAGTGGTCATTAATATATATATTTGGTGTCATGGTTCTTACTTGGCCTGTCTTTTGGTAATTTTGACTGGTAGCGTGTTCTGAGTGTCCAACATAAGAACTGAGTTGTTGCATGCAGCCGTTATACTGCAGGGGATTTTTGCTTGGCAATACTTTGACATAATATACCCGTATTTTGAGAACCAGTTCGATGCCCATTATTCAGAGGAGAAAACTGGTTCTCAAAATTCAGGCACGTTATATCAGACCATTACCATTTCTGCTGGGTGCCTTTATTTCCTGGAAGATATAATGTCTAGGTGAAATTACCATCAGCCTGCATTTTAAATCTAAGATTATTTTGAATCACAGCCTTTAGATGTTTCAGTTTGGATATTATGCTTAGCTGTACTTGAACCGTACCATGGACTTGGCGTCTGTGCCTTTACTATGTACATGTTAAGTATTGCCTTATATGGAGGTGCCAATTCACGTAACAACTGACACCCCAGAACTTTCAGATTGTAATGTTCTCAGTAACATTTATTGGTAGAAAACATTAAGAGCTCAAGGGAACAGTACTGTATTTGTCCATGTTAACCCACAGGAGCTTAAACTAGGAAATTCAAAATTAAGGACGAGAGGGAGCAAATGTATAAAAATGAAATTGTTGCAAATGATGGGGATGGGCATTCCACCTCTGCACCCTCTCCACCNGAACATTTGATTTGGGCCAACACTCTGAGACCTGCATTTACTTTGAGTCACATACGGTATATGGTGCCAGAATGTGGACAATGTAGTAAGGGGCTCACTGTTAATAACAAGGTACGGCACAGGACGGCATCCATTAAGACACGGTCACTTTAAAGGAAATCTCAACCTCATCAGATAGGGGTGGGTGTGATAGCAAAAATTTGTAAATTTTCATGGTAGATGTTGTGTCAAAAATGGACATTAACCCAGACAAGTACTAAGTAACATTGGTTTCATTTTTAGAACAGTTCCTTTCAGAAAATTCTTGTCAAATAACAGTATCTATTTATAACTAAACAAGTTTTGAGTTCAGTATAGCACATTATTTGCTATATGCAAGTTGTAACCCTTCAGTTGATAATCTATCGCAGATGTCATGTTGTATCAAGAGCTCTCTAATGGTTTATGCCTGTCATGAACAACCTTCCAGATTACATTAATGGAAACCTTCATCCAGGAGGTTTTTATGTCCATTATAACGACAGTGTAGTCCTTTTTCACAGTAACTTTGACATTTTTAGTGGCACCAAAAAAGCAAGTCCATTAATAAAATGCAAATTTATGAAACATATTATGTTTAATTTGTTAACACCATCCGCTCTTGAAAGTCATTGTTGAATGCACTGTTAATTTGTGCTCAACACCAACTTGATGAATATGAGGCACTTTCTGTTAAAAATGCATGAGATCAATGTGATGTGAAAGCTGATCACACTTTTCTATAGTCTGCGTAGTCACCAATTCTACAATGTTGTTTACTGCGAAGGTCAGGTCCCTAGGAAGTAGGGGAGGCGTGCTTCCCCCACTAATGTGAACAGCACCCATGTCAAGCTTGTGGGGTATGTGTTCATGGGTGGCTATTGGTGCATGGTTCATTTGTGACAACAAATGAATGTGGTGGAAATTTGTGTCAACCAAAGGGCGGCCGTGGAATTTGACGAAATTTGAAAATGTCTGTGCTGGCCCTATAACAGTCTGTTTTAATGGAACGACACACCCTCTTTTAGTTATAGCAGCTGACTGATTCAATTCTTCGACTTCTTTAAATTATATGATGAACTTCGATTCCTAAAAGTTTGTTCCTTAAAACAAAAAGCCATGGAATGACCACAAGGTTCTCTCTCATGCTAAACAAAAGTTCAAACATGGTGGAAATTTGTGCTTAGAGTTTTCACATCCTTATCCTCCTTTCTAGGGATTCACATAAACAGTTACACAATATTCCCATTTATTGGACATGTAACTCATTATGTTTACAACAAAAGAATAATAGTTAACTACCACTATGCAAGCTATTTCAGTCGTTTGTGTTACTGCGAAGGAAATTTGATTTGGTTGGTACTAAAACACTCACTCAAGTATTTTTCTCCTATTTTTTATTTTATATGTCCATTTCATAAATTTGTGGAAAATGTTTGTTGGCCCTTCAGCTCAAACAGAGCTGAGTATTGGCTAACAAAATTTGGACTTTTCAAACATGGCCCATGAGATTAAACGTGGTTCAGAGCTTTTCAAACATGGCTCATGAGATTAAATATGGCTCGGAGCTTTTCAAGCATGGCCCATGAGATTAAACATGGCTCAGAGGTTTTCAAACATGACTCGAAATTCTCAAACTTGATGCAGAACTTGTCAAACTTGGTGTTTCCCCTTGTTTAAATACATGTAGGGAAAACACTGGCCCATAAAACTTACGGTATTTGATAAATTTTGGCTCGACAAATTTCCAGAAGATGTTTTGAAAGTTAATAAAACGTCATAACTGGCAACAGTCAGATTGTTGACGATGCAATGTATATGTGGAGAAATGAAGACTTCATGAAGATTTATGAATGGTTAGGAACATTAAGGATTTTATAACTGTACTGCTTTTACAGCTGTCTTATCTGTGGAGTATTATCTTCAATGGGGATACCAGAACAGCAGCGACTAATGTGGAATAAAACATAAAAGCCATGTGTGTAGTCACAGTGAACAATCATTTTGGTTTTAATTTGTGTTTCGTTCTTCCACTGGAAGCATGATTTTCTTGCTCGCCTTTACTGCATTTGGGTTTGTGAGCATGCAGTTAAATTAAAAAGCTAAATACATCATATTTTAGGTGAGGTTATCGTCCAAGGAGCTGACTATTTAGGCGTTGCTAATCGCCTTTTAAAATTGTATTTTTTTCTGTAAAAAGTTTTTGTGATTGTTTAAATCACAGAAAATTTCCTTACCTTGATATAGGACTTTTAGACTTTTAGGACTTTGGTGATGTTCATGTAATTAAGCTGAATGATAATTAAGAGCATGTGTTATAAGTCACTCAGCAAGCTCTGAATTCACAGTTTGTCAGTCATCTCTCAATTTCAACTTTATGTTGAAACCAGCATTATTGTGGCGGTGAACTTTCAGTGCACATTAATAAGATTGAATTGCATAATTTTAAAAAAGTCATGTCATTGTAATGTATGTACACTTGTGAATTGTGTCCATGAGCACACAATGTCATTTTTTGTTTAAAAGAATGTTTTTGATAGATCAGGTAGCATTTCCAAATATAAGGCATTCTGGTGGAATTTGCGATAATTTGGATCTAATATTTAGATCAGGATCGAGATTGGCAAAGATTTACCCCCCATGGTGTTGTGCAACAATGATCTGTCAGTTGTTCACAAGCCTAAACTTAGTAAGAGATGGGTTGGTACCAGTTTTATCTGAGTGAAAGGCCTAGAAAAGCAAGTTTAAGTTTTTGACTTGTGCTTGGCTAGTAAGTGCAGCATTGGCTTCATCTCAAGCAGGGATGTCACTGTGACCAATTTCCATTATGTGAAAGAATTTTTGTCCCTTGGCCAAGGCCACGTTGTGTGCAATGATGTGCGTTGCATTGGTCACATCTTGCAGGATGTGTGTTAACAGATACTCTGGGTATTACTATATTTGGAAGATGTGACATTGTTTGCTGATCACATGTGAAGCCACCTCCAGCTAAAATTGTGTTCTGGACAGAACCCTCTGCTGGCATAGTGATGTACTGTACCTCTGCAATGACAACCATAATGTAAATTGGGAGCACAACAGTTTTCACATCACTTGTATAAAACCAGCGTAGTCTCTCTCCCTCTTTGACAGCAATGGTTTTAATGACTAATCCAGCTGAACCATCATTGGGATATTATAATGGAGACTACATGTTCACAGTATCACCTCTCTATAATGAGCTTGGATTAGTCAGGTGAGTCATCAGGAAACATGCAGACTTGCATGAGCAATCAACACTCTAAGTAGATTATGTAGGTCAATTTGATGAATATTTTGGTACAATTTGATTTGTTATAGGTTGCTGGTTCTGCCGTATGAGAGAGTATCATGTATTGATCTTGTTAACCTTTCTTATTCTACCATTAAAAGATCAGCAAGACTTGGTTCCCTGTGCTAAATGATATTAAATAATTTTCACGCCATTCAATGTCTGAAATGCATCGGATATGCACTGGCCACATAGGTCGGGCCTGAATTGCACAGAACAGCCGATTCAAAACTCATGAGAACCATCTTATGTTTAAATAATCATTTGACTCTTCTCTGTTCCCGGGTGATTCTTCGCCTATTTAGTACAAAACATGGGGGACAAGTGAAATTTTATTTAAATATTAATTACTTGAATAATTTAGTCCATCACTAGGTTTGTAGTGTGATCCAATATTTGGAACTTGGTAATCACCCTTTGAAAATTGAGAAATAGCAATTTTTACAGTGTGCAGTCATTGTAATTTTTAAACAGTTTGCTTTTACACTAAACTATTACAGAAAATGGAACATCATTGAATTTTTCAGTAAACATTAATTTCAAAAAGCGTTTGCTTCAATTTTCTAACCTATCGTAGCATGGTTCACTTGTGCTGGCATCAAGACAATTATTCTTATTTTTTGTTAATAAATCTAGACTATAATTGTCTGAGATGGTCTCGGGTGAGAATTTTACATGACAAAACGCTAAAAGTATGTCAAATGTGGCAAAAATGAGTAATCTGTGTAGAAAAACTGCCACGCTAGGGTGTAAAACGTGCAGGGTACCAGATTGATGTAACTTTAAATAGGTTTCTGTTAATGTGAAAGAGACATTTTCATGTCCCGTGAGCCAGGATTTGAAGTTCACCATAAATGTGATTTTGTGTTTTTGGTCTGTAATTATTCCTGGAAGTACAAATTTCATGAGTTTGAGAGAAAATTGGTATCAGGATGACCAAGGAGGAACTTTTAGTGAGGGTGGTTAATTAGTAATGACCAGGGGAGGTAGAGGTGGGATAATAAAAAATGTGTCATCAGTCTGGAACTCATAAAAGTTCCATGTGAGGCTAACCCCTACCCCCTCTTCAGCCCGCTCCTTGGCTGATGATTTTGCTTGTATATGGAGTACAGAAATGCTAGTTTGTAATTGCAATTGTGACTTTGTTAAAATAATTGTCTTCTCTTAACTACTATCAACATGAACGGAAGTTTTCCGTGTCAAAAGTTTTCTACTTTTGTTGAAGGGTAAATGCTTGAAAAACCGGAGTGTGGGGGGTTTACCCAGGCTTGTTGTCCTCTGGACCTATGGATTGTTATGTCACATATGTCATAATTACTGGCAGACTTTGTGAGAATGGTACAAACATTTGTTCGGTCATGAAATATCAGGTTCTAAAATCTTATCGCAGGTCACTTGATACCCTAATCTTTGGATATCACGGGCCAAAGATGATAGCTAGGTGTTATCGAAGTGACAAAGTGGAGATGGCTTCTGTTGGAAAACTGTTCATTTCAAAGCGTAATATTTTTTGTTCTGTCCTTAGACCTGTTCGTCCTAGTCCAGCGTTATCTGAATTTGTACCGTATTTAAATCGGTAAATAAAACAACAAGAATGGATCAACTGAAATTTGAAGTTTTCGGATGTAATAACTTCCTTTGTCAACAAAAACAGAAATAAAGTAAAATCAAACACAAAATGACAATTGACAAAAAAGATATGGTGTAATGAATATGATACATTTTTGCGTAAAAAAGTTCCACTAGTCATTTAATCAATCAATACTCTTCACTCTTCAGCTGAAAAGGGAAATGTGTCGGAAATGCGCAAACTCCATCAAATGTGCTGGAAGCACACGACGGCCATTGTTCAAACGTCAGAATAACATATCTCAGGACTGGCTGTTGGGATTCATATGAAACTCAAACACCATGTGTTATGCAATATTATGCAAAACCCTGTTTGGAGTTGTGTTTAAAATATTTCATGTTTGCGCCAAGGGCCATCAAAAAAGACATTTATTATTTGATGATGAAAAAATCAAAAATGAAAACAAAATAATTTGCAAAACTTAAACTGTTGTGTTTTTGAACATTTGTCATGCTATTGATACTGATGTTTTGCTATGGAAGTGCATTTTTCGCTAACTTTTACTAAAAATGTATGGTCATGTGACCCAATTGATAGCAGATATGTATGAAGTCAAAAATCAAGTTCTAAAGAATTTTTGCTTTCAGAAAATATATACCGGTACTTTAACTGAGTTAAAATCTTCGGTTTTGTAAATATTTGGCAAAATACATAGACACCCCAATACAGTCATTTGCCTGCCTTGTTACTAAGTTTACTTCTGGATTATCATATTGCTGTTTGAAGTTAAAATAAAATTTAAAGAAATGAAGTAAAGTTAATGATAGCGATGCCTTTTTTCCAAATTAGTTTCTATTTTTTCTAACTGGTCGTAAACTATTCAAACATGAAAATGACGATAAACAGGTTGTTGTGACATGTTATGGAGAACTGATAAATGCTTAGTGTACGACATGCCCTATATACCGGTATGTATCCAGAATTTCACGAATAGGATGTCGATTGTGGATTTTCCCATTTCTCAAGACGTCCACGATGATCCCAAGTCATGTTACCCCTGGGCATGTGTGTCCTTTGAAATTTACAAGTCGTCTGGCTACAAAAGTGCTAGCTGAAACTGCAGTTATGTGGTAACTCAAAGCTCAAGCGAAAGTGACACTGGTAACCATTCTTGACTGTCATTTTGGTGAAAATGTTAGCATTTTAGCCAGTTTGTGAACAGGGGGTCTGTTGTTTGTATGTTTTCTATGACTGAAGTTACTGAGAATATAACATAAAATTTTCAATCTCTCGAGGAGGGTGTCTCTCTGAAACCATTGTGATGTAGAGGGAGTGTGACATCATTTGAGATAAAATCTTTGTATCTAGGCCAGACAATCAATGACAAGTTAGGTAGAAATTGAGTCATAGGCCAGACAACAATTTAAATTGATTAGAGGAAATCCCTTTGGCGCAGCTCTCGGCAACAGTCATGCCTCTTTTGAGAAGTTATAATTTGAGTATCATACTCTTTTGTTCTCTAAGTGGTTACTACAGTAACAGCAAAATCTGACCAATGCAGGACGCAATGTAGTCGGCTCGATAAATTATACATTTTCATTTTTGCAGTAAAGATAAGGAACACTAAACAACTGCTTTACCATTTTAAGATCTGCACTGTATTTTCCATCTGACAGTAATTCTGAAAAATTGTGGGCATTTGCTACAACGTTAGAAGCTTTTGAAAAATGGTTATACTTTTTCCCAAATTAGTGAGATTTTATGGTGGTTTGGTTTGTACTGTGTAAGATGTCGCAAAATAACATTTAATTAATTTTTCACTAGTTGCAGCTAGTTAATTTACCTTTGAGGAAAGGAAAAGGACAATTGTTAGAATTTTTTTGTGCGCATTAAGTGAACAATTATCGTAATTGAAACTCTTAGATGCGAGCCGTTTCAAGGAAGTCTCGATCGTATAAATTAGGGTGGATGGCAAGTTGAACATGAGCATTTAAAAGTGAAAATTTGGAAGTTTTGCTCGTGAATGTTTAGTCGAATGTAGCCTTGAGTTACAGTCACCAACAGTGCTTGTTCTTTTGCTCCAGAAGGCCAGTAGGAAATTTTTTGTCTAGTAGGAAATTTTTCGTCTAGTAGGAAATTTTTCGTCTGTTAAGTCATTGTCTCCTACTAGCCATTGTTACATAACTAATACATAATTACTGTACTTGTTTGGTTGACATCCATACTCAGCTTACCACCTACCCTAGAAGTTTCTAAGTTTTGACTCTTATGCACCCATGTTCGGCTGACCCAATCCCTATTCATACGATCAACACTTGTCTTTGCCTGTCTCGTTTGAATTTTTATATTAAAAGAATTCAACTCACTAAGCTGTGGGTTACTGTCAGGATAAGCACTTGCACTCTCCTGCTCTCTACAAAAGCGGATTATACATTTCTTTTGGCTTGGGTACGTTCTAATTTATCGTGCCCAATAACCTTTATAATTTATGTCATTTAACGGTACTCACGTACAAAAAACGGTGAGAGCATTGAAATGAGTTGCAGTTCACCAGTTCACCTCGCGACTTCTAATGTTTTTATAAGTACTCATGCTCTGTTTAAAGCCCAACCCCTGATTTTTAGTCCCCAATTTAAGCGCCATTATTGTAATGCAAATGATAAGTTTCTTTGACAAGTTAGAACCCAGATATATAGCCAGGAGGAGTGTAACCATGTAACTGTTTCTTCCCAATCCAGTAAACAAATCTGCTGAATATTCCTGGCCATTTGTAGGGAACTCAATCTGTGAGATGGCCATAGCATATCTCCCATACATGACAAAAGTGTAACCTGACTGCAGATAGCGTTTTGAGTTGTCTGCAAGCCATATGTTGCTGCACTTGTGAGGAGGGATTTATCTGATAGAAGATGCTGTCAACATCTGGTCCGGGAGATAATTGATCTGGCATACCCCATCTGTTCAGGGCTAACCAAGTTTGGGCTGAGGTTTTAAGTGCTGTGGAGAATTTGATAAGCCATGGCAGTTATACTTCCTCATTAATTAATCGAACAGCATCGTTAAGCTATCTGTACATTGGTAGCTCTCGTTTGTTCTGTGCCAGTATCACAGGTTTAGTTCTATCAATTCGTAGATAATATTCAGAAAATAACATTTTGATTAAATGCAGAAATAGACTGTTGCGTTTTGCGGCTTTGCAAAATTAATGCTTTTGCCACATGTGTTGTTTGCAAAACTTGTTTTCTCATTTTTTGAGTTAACATGAAAAACTGTTTTTAGTTTTTTCTCTGTGGTGCTCGCTACTTACCACCATGTGGTTACTTGTAGAAAAACCTTACCACTAGTTATGAATCTAAAACGTCTCTTGTCTCAGTGGCGGAAGATTTGGTAGGTGTGGCATTCTATATAGTAGTCGCACTGATAATAAAATCTTATGCCCTGATTTCTTTTGTTTTGTTGGAGGTAGGGTCACTTTTGTTTATTTTGATCTGAAAGAACGATAATTTGTGTCATGAAAACTGGGAAATACCAATTGACCGCAAATCCTCTAGAAGGCTTCTTATTAATCCTGTCCTGTCTGACCACAGATTTATGACTAATAACCCGAGTGTGGGGATGCACTTATAAATATAGCTGGGTTTTATGTCCTGTTTTTTATCACTTCTCTGCTTGACGTCTTTGAGAGTAATTGCTGTGTTTAAGCACGTGGCTGACATGAAGGAGCTTCACGGCATGCAGGTACACAGTTTTTTACATATTTTACGTTCTCTTAGAATTGTCCACTAAATGCAGTTTTACTAATTAATGATAGGTTTTCTAAATTCATTATTTTTTGTCACTGTTTCTCAGTTCAGTAAATCTAAAAATTGAAACTGTGTAATGAACATCATAAAGATGTAAAACAAGTTTTATTTACATTGTGTTGTTATGGTGCCAACTCGAAAAAAGAATTCAGCTGAATTTGCTGGAAATAAAACACAACCGAATTATGAGGTACTGGCCAGCACAAACATAAAGTATGAGACTAAATTTTTTGCCTGTGTATCTGTGTGCCGGTGTTGTTTTTTCGTGATTTTAGTTTGGGCGCAGGTAGGTTTTTTAATCTTGGTATTGAAATTGGTTCTATGTTTCTGCTGTAGAATGCGCATGGCCGTCCCATTTTTCAACTGATGTCATCATTGTCTTTGAAAGGGATAAATACGTTGATTTTGTGTAATATAATGGTCATTAGAGGCCTTTTTCAATTGATATGGAAGCACTTCTTGATTACTAGTTCCTATCAACCCCCAGGTATTGGTATCTGTTGTGAAACATTCATTACAGTATATATTGCAGCTGTCACTTTTCTTCCTGTTGTTGTCTGCCCTGAGCATTTTTTGTTGTGTAAAAATTTAGTTTCTCAGAATGTTACTTGGTACTTTAAAGGTGATTAAATCTATGACGCAAGGCTGCCAGTCACACACTTGTACAATTAGAGCCAATAAAAACAGCTGTGTCTAAAGTGTGGTAAATCACTCAGATTCGTGGAATAACGAAGACGCCTATTTCTTGGTGCAACCAGAGATACATGGTAAAACCCATGTCACCATGACTTTTGAGAATTTAGAAGGATCATGTGGCATAAATAGTCTCAATGTGTCCTGTCCGCTTCATTTGACTTGGGCCAGCTGTGTTTTTTAACAGTTTTTGTCTCGATTATATCCTAAGTGTGACAAGACCATTTGTGGCTGAACACTAATCGAGTGTCTTATGTTTTGGCTGTCCTTTAGCTATTGTCATGGTGGTCAGAGAAGTAAGATTTGTAAAGATTTTCCTCTTCTTGACTGGTCTGGTTATGTCAGTGGCTTGTGACTGTGTAGCTCGGCTTCATGTTATGCTAGGGATGACTCCCGGAGGTCCACTAATTTCATGTGTGAGACTGTGTCTTTGTTCTTGTGTCTGCAAGCTGTGTAAAACAGCTGGTTGCCCCAGATTAAGTTCTGTCAGGGCAACCTTCAGAAATTCTCTCACACCATTAACAAATCTCTTCATAGGCAGATCCAGGGAGTCTAGGAGGTCCGGACCCCCCTTTTCCCTTGATTTCAATGATATCAAATCTAGAATTTCCATGTTATTGACTTGGATTCTCCTTTTTAAAAAAATCCTTGATCCACCCCCCTCCCCCCTTTTAAAACATCCTTGATCTATCCCTGCTCCTGAATTCGATGGCTGAGTATTGGGGATTTTCAGTCAATCATAACTGCACATTGTGGTTGTGTGTAAAGCATCATAACTGGTGTCGCTGAAAAGCTGAAGTTGAGGTGGAGTAAATAAGCATAACGACCAACTACTGCTAATTGTTTTGTTTAAAACTGCTTGGTCTATGTTGCAGGTGAAAGACTTGTTTAACGCCATCCGCGTGGCGACCAAAGACTCCGTGAAGGAGTTCAACAAAGACAGAGCATGTGAGATGAAGCCAGGCAGTCATTTCTATGAGGTCATGTACACAGGTGAGTGTGTAGATAGTTGCCAACATTTCAAAATGAAAATGGCAACACTTGGATCTTGGATGCCATATTGGAGAAAGCAGCAGATACTGTGTGCCTGTCATTTTTGTCTTAGCCGAGCCTTTGAATGAAACTTAGAAATTAGAATACTGTTGGCAAGTATGGAAGAACAACGACAGGGGCTGACTGTGTAGTGCCAGCAATAATGGACAAAGGGAACTGGATTTCACATTCGTGACGACCATGCATAACTTAGCTAAATTTTCTGTTGTAGCAGACGTGCCGGTTATGATGGAGAATTTTCCCTAAATGCTGTTCTATAGTAAAGTTTTTGCTGGACTGTTATAAGTCTTGGTGCCCGTGGCATTTTGAGTCGTTTTTTGGTAATTGGAATCAGTTATGACTGGGAGACTGTTAGTCTAGACTTCTGTTGCCGTGTTTTGTTTGTTAGACCTGAAGAGAACTTGTTTGTTACTTTGTTCTTGGTAGTCCATTTCAAAATGTTCATTTGAATCAACAAAACACCCTATAACTGTCGTTAACAGAAACTATCCCAACTATCCCGTGAGTTTTCACCTTACTTATCAGTTTCAAGAAATCCTTGGTTTCAGGTCACCTAGACCCTTTTCACTGTTTGGATAGTCGTAAACATATCTGAAGTGGTTTCGAAGGTGACTAATGCTAGCAACAAGTAGATAGTTTTGTGTACTTCTAGTGTTTGTAATTGACTCTTTGGTCTTGAGTTGTAAAGTTTTATTTTACTACGTCAGTACTCTTTCGGGTATGGGGTATCAGTTTCATTTGGCTGCTTTAACATTTTGTAAATTTAGCATATGTTCTTAGAATAGGTGAATCTCAGTTTCGCATTTGCAAACATTTGGAAATCCTTCCGCCTTGCTGAGATAACTTCCCTGTTGATTATTTTGAGACTAAACAAGCGTGTAGCATACCAACAAGTGTTTTGGTACTTGACTGTACAGAGAATTGAGCACCCCACCCTGTAGAAGTCTGTGTTATTGTTTGAAGTTAATTGTAGAACATTCTCTGCATGTGCTGGATGGGGGAGAGAATGAAAAGGTCCACAGTTTAGGAAACAATTCTTTTTAATTTACGCTTGTTTTCACATTCAAAAGTTGTCATTCAAATGGGTACATGGGGGGAAGCGGAAATGCCTGCTGTGAGCTAATAATTTTCTTTATTTTTACAATCAAAAGTTGTCATTAAAATGTGTATATATCACAAAATAACAATCCTATGTTGTATTATTTTATAAATTATATAAATTTTTATGAAAATATTACATTATTTTATATATTATATAAATTTGTATAAAAATGTTGTGAAGCTTGAAAAAAAATGATGTTTTGAAAGGAAATGGGAATGGGTTTTGACGAAAATGATTTGTGTTCAAACTCATTATCTGACAATTTTTAAAGTTGCATTTGCCCTGTTTAGCAGGCTAAAAAACAAAATGTCAGATTCAGTACCTTAAAGCCTAACTTCAACGGAATTTTGTTACTTTAGATGTATTGGGATAACCAGATAGTCCTAGCAAAGATTTAGTAAAATAAGAAAACGCGAGTTCAATCGCGCAAGTGTAAGCCCGACAAATGATAAGTGAAGCTGCCTTCTCGTGCCATGTTGCGTCACTGCGAGATCCCAGCACAAACAACAAAAGGTTGTATTTAATAGGGGTCTGAATAGAACACCATTGTGTTCGGGTGTTATTCGCAGCTGTTTGAATTAAATGGTGATTCTCACAGTGACGTAGACAAAAGCAAGCTAATATGCCTAACAGTTCGTTACATTTGGCAGTTTATGGCACTAGTGGGTTAAAAGCGATGCTCTTAACATACTGTAGGAACCAAATTTACACAATTAACTTACCTTTGAAGATTATGGTCTAAAGATCATCCAGCTTTCTTCTGAATTTTTTGCCATACTTTTGACAAAACCTGTTGAATTTCAATGAAATTCATCGTCTGTTTTGAAAACTACAAACTAGTGAAGTAAAAATTATAAAAACCCAAGGATGGGCTTTTCTCCTAATTTTAAATACATTGAAAATCCTACAACACACACATTCTGCTTCTTTTCTAATTGACGACAACGTCATCTTCAGGATATGTTTTGCGTGCTACCTTCCTCATTTCTCCAAAACTGCTAATTAATCATCACAGCAATGTTCTGTTCGAGACAAAATAATTTGCATCTTATTGTATATGCCTTTTTAAACAGAATGTATCTTCAAACTTCCGCGATTTAAATTTAACTTGTTAGTAAGAAGTGTCAACACTCAACTTCAACACAACCACTTCAATTATTTACTTGAAACATGTTCAGACCAATTCAGTGTTCTTGTTCCTTAAATTGTCTATCTGTGCCTTAAGGTTATAGTCTGTCATTGAATGTAAAGTACGTTTTGCCATTGGCTCCCTAGGTGGAGCTGATAACGGTGTTCTGCATGACTGAAGTAGACATCTTGTTTACAATTATATTTCTTTATACCTCAGGTAAGGTGATTGTCAGTCAGAGGAAGGCACACCCAACATTCATTGATGAATCCGTCGACAAATTCCATGCTCACGAGTTAGAGAGGAGGCACAGACTACAGGCGGACGCTGTTAGTCCCGGCGAACGTGCGCGTCACAATAGTGGGGCTAGCACGCAGAGCCTGCCTACGAACTTGGAACAAACTGTGTCAATCAAAGAGAACGAGCTTACAACTAGCTCCGCCCATAGCAACAGTGCAGACAGTAGCCAGGGATCAGACACACCCCGCAGTGGCCACAGTGAGGAGAACCTGGTTGAGCATCATTCATCAACAGAAAACCTTGATCAATCAGATTTTATATCAAAGTCGGACGATTCTCTAGAGAAGAAGGTAAACACTGCATTAGAGTCATCGCCATTGAGCGAGGGGAAGAGGATGGCAAAAGATGGCGTGGAGACTGTGAAAAAAGCTGTAACGTGCGATAACACGAACAAAACAATGATTTTTCAAATCGCCACTCAGGATATTAGTTTCATCAGTTTGGATAAGAAGAGCATCATCTTGGAGCGGAAGTTTAAAGACATCTCCTTCTGTTCTCAGGTTTGTCTTTATGTCCTAATAAAGGTTATGAGTTACATCAGCGACTCAGTAAAAGAATCTTAAGTTAAAAATTGTGCTGAATTTTATTTTGGTCGGTATACCAATCTGTCATAGTTTGGATTGAGTGGTCATGTTTTTCACTACAATTTAACAAAACAATGAAAAATGCGTTCACTGCAAAACATCAGTATCAAAATCGAGAGCAAAATTCTTCTATGCAAACAAGTAAGATGCGATCTATACACAAGCGTTTTCGTATTTTTCAATTTTTTTTTGCTTTGTTTTGTCTTGTGCAATTTGGTTTTTTCATTAAAATCTTGAGTTTCACTTTTTGATTGGACCTTCTGCAAAAGCGAAACATTACAAAATAGTTCCTAGCTATGTGGTAAACAGTTGATAAGTGGATAAACCATAGCGAGTGAAAGTTTCATTTGAATCCGATTTGCTGTTTTTGAGATATTATGTTCAGAAGTAAGTCAAATTTTGACATTTGTCTAGGGTAACTACTACCCCTTAGTTGAAAATTGATTGTTTTGTAAACATGTGTCAGATTATTACATAATATAGTACATAAATACTACATTAAGCATTTACAGTTAAGCATGTTGCCAAGTATTTCCTTCCTATAAATACTATCAACAACAGTTTCTTTCAAGTAGTTTGAACTTGTCGACGGGAACACTGTGACATTGTATTTGGCTGTTAAGGGGTTATGGTGTCGCATGAACACATGGGGGTTTTCATGCTTCTTCGGCTAGCAATTCTACACCTTCAATTATTTTGTAATACTGCGTCAATATTTGGCATTATTATTTACCCCCTTCTAATGATTGTTAACGAACATATTTATACAAAATATAATCGCACTTTTATTTTTCAATTCTGTGGGGCTATTGGACACGTGATTTCTTCAGTCCAATTTTTACTTGACTTTCATTATTTTCAGGGAACTCGACATCCAGAACACTTCGGCTTCATTTCCAGAGACCCCAAATCTCAGAAGCTGATATGTTATGTCTTCCGCTGTGCCTCTGAATCTGTGGTAAGAAAAATGCATTCACCAAAACCAGTCTCATCTTAAAGTGTCCGAGCCTACAGTATCCAGAGCGTTGTTGTTTTTGCCTTAATTTGATAAGTATGTACCTCTGTGATATGGTTTTCTGAATTGGGCAAATTTTGCTGTCTCCCTTTGGTAAACTCATAGCCTTTGTCACATCAGAGCGTTACTCAGGCTTCACTGAACAAAGCATTGTATCAGCAGTTTAAATAAAAGTTAGATTTCGTGACTTACCGACTTTTGTAACACAGCTTTCCATTGTGTTTTTGCTCTAAGCAGTATGGCTATTTTGCTTTCTTTATTCACCTTTGTCGAGTGATAGTACATTTGCTCAACTACAAAATTTATTATGCCTTTACAGTAGGATGTTGCGCTTCTTCAAGTTTCTGGGGCGCATCCAATTAGGCTTTTTGGGAGTTTGCAAAGGTCATGAGTGTGTCAGCGAGATATCGTCATGTATTAGCAGTGCAGAGTGTTACATCACTAGCTTTCTCTTGTGACCTATTGCAATTACATTGATTATGTGATTTATTATCGTATAATGTGAAATGAAAAGCATAGGTTTTCATTCTTATTTTATTACTAAGAAAATAATTCCTGGATATCAGTGAGAGTTGTTTTTCAGTTTTAATTATTGTTCCCCTAGCCTTTGAACGCTCTTCAGCACACTTTGGATCAGCCATTGCGTTTGCTCAGTGGAAGCGACAGCAGATGTGCCTGTCGGGGAAACAGCAATCAACACTGAAAACATATAAGATAACGGGTTTTGTATATGCTGTAAAAGAAATGCCTGGAGATTCAATGTTGGCCTTTAAAAACACCACTGTAGTTTGTTGCTTCACCACCAGGTGTCAGAGGTGATGCAATCTCTAAAGACGGCGTTCCATAATGCATTCCAACAGAGCACGAAGAATCATGTTGTCTGTGAGCAGTGTCCCATGCACCAACTGCACAAACTGTGTCAAGAGATTGACGGTAAGCGATAAGCTCACTCAAAAGCTTTTGAGGCGATCTGCGAACTGGACTTCTCCTGTTCGTAATTTATCACTTTCTCAATACTACGTAACAATTCCTCATTTCAAAACCAAAATTATTGCTAAAATTGTTTCTTTTTCTTTCAAAGCCTCACAATGTTTCTGCAAGATGCTCTCAATTTACTTAATGTTGTTTCGTAACACCTATACCTTGCAAAATCAACATATTTTTAATTTTTGACGATTACACATATCCGCCATGCTATGTCCTGAGCTGAAAAATTTACTGTAACAAGAGCAGATTATACCTGTGAATGATTCAATGCTGTCTCATTAGAGCCCATACTCTCCACCCCTGAAATCCAAATGTTGACACGCTTTTTTTGTTTCAGGCCAACAACCAGAAAAGGTTTTAGAAATTATAAAGACTCGGGTTGAAGGACTCCAAGATAAAGACTACAATGAAGTTTTGGCCGGCCTGACGGTAGGGGATGGTTTACAGGAATAAAAATAATTGTGTTTTTGGTTGTCATTGAAGCCATATTTCCCAGTATGATAGGAATAAGAATATGTCCCTAAGTTACAAGCAAAATATGTCTTGGGTTGTCGACTAGGCCATATTTCCCTAAGTTACAAGAAGAATATCTTTGGTTGTTCACTGGGCCACATTTCCCGATGTTACATGTGGGCACCTACATCTGTTTCTCATATTTTGTTTTTTGGCTGCAGATACTAGTAAAGAAAATCACAAATATATGTGAAGTGTCATGAAGGTGAATTTATTTTGCTTTGTACTTCATCCTCCTCCATGTTTGAATATTCGGCTAATTTGGTATGCAACATGCTTTTGTCCTTCCTGTGAATGTCATTGAGCGGTGCTGTGGGTCACCCAAACGCATCGTTAAAACTATGCGTCTGCTTTCTTTTGCATGTATTATTTGTCAGGCAAGAATACAGATGATTATGAAGGCATATACAAGATTGTTTACCCCGCACCAGAATTGCCTTGAATTAATAGGGTTATTTACTAGTTAGAAAATTATTCAGTGTGTGAACTATGAGCATTGAACAGTAGCTGTTTATCATTATGTTGTTTGTTACTTGGAACTATGACTTTAGGAAAAATTACTCTTTTTAGATGGTTTTGGATATCTGGATTAGACGTGATCCCAATTCATCTAAAAAATTTTATATAAGTTAGGTTTCTACTATTATCTTTAATTTCACTCTTCTTAAGGGGGGACAGCTCTTTTCATGTTTAAAACTTACTTCAAAATAAAAATTGTAGGTTATCGTGAAAGGGTATTTTTGAGCATTTTTTACCGTTTCCTTGTGCAACTAAGCAGTCAGCAATAGAAAAGTGACATAAATGGGTCAGCAAAATGCTTACATCTCATGTATACATTCATGCTCTTGAAATAAAACACTGACCGACACGGACTGTGGTCAATAGTGAGTTGGTCATTGTGTTTATTCTATAAAATACACGCCTTTTGCCGAAAAGTCAGTGTGACCTTTCTTGCTCAAGTTGGCAGGAATCCTGTGTATATGCTTATCTTGAACTGTTTTGTTTGGGGTTGTTCATTATCTATTTGATGATAAATTTAAAATACCTCAACATCCTCCTTTTTGTAATGAGGAAGTCTGACTGCACTCACACTCTGTTTTACAAATTAAACTTTATTCCTTTCGTTTGATGCAAGTATTATACACGCATTTCAATTTGGATAAAGATGTCGTTGTACATACTAGCACATGGGCCTAAGTGTACTCATTGTACATACTAGCACATGGGCCTAAGTGTACTCATTGTACATACTAGCACATGGGCCTAAGTGTACTCATTGTACATACTAGCACATGGGCCTAAGTGTACTCATTGTACATACTAGCACATGGGCCTAAGTGTACTCATACATGGTAGTTAATGCTGCATATCGTCCCTCATAAGCTATAAAGGTTGAATACTTAATCGGAGTGCTTCATACGATCTTGGCATTGTTGCCAGATCACAGGCAATGTGTACATGAATGATTTTAGAATCAACCATGTTAGGTTGGATCGCATTTTTTTTTAGTCGATGTATTGTTTTGATGTTCTTTGTGGTGATGGAAATAGAGTTGTATCATGAAAAGGCATATTATGAGACTGATTTTATGAGAGTTGATGGCGAAATTCAATTTTAGTTGTTTAGCCCATTAAACAGGGCCAAAGGGTTAAAGACAAGCCCACCAAATGTCATAATTCTCCCAGCAACACCTGACTTACGCTAACAATGATCAGTGAAGATACTTCTTTCTGTCAACCTTTGACTTACGCTGTCTTGTAATAGCCATTGAGGATGTTCCTTTCAGTCAACCTTTGACCTCAGTTTATGGCAGCTAATTAATGCATTTCTTTCCTAACAAAAGCTGCTCTGCTCCTTGACCTACGTATCCTCCGTCTGTGTTGATCTTTCTGTGCGATTGACATTAACGAGCCACCATATCAATTATCCTTCTGTATAACAATTATTTTAATTGTTGTGTGGGCCACCAGGCTTCATGATAAGTCAGATATTGTAACTACATCCATTGACGTTAGTGAGTTGGTGATATTGGTACACCCATTATGAGTGTATCTTGAGTGACCTGCCAATTTGTTGGTCTTCGTGTGGACGTACCTGCCACCATGGTGGATTTCTTCACACTGTCTGAAATTATCGATTTTGTCTTTACAAATGTTGTAACGTTGGACAGCGATCCAGAACAGGTAGTTCAAAGCATGGATATTTTCATTCAGAGTTTTAATTGAGCTTTATGATCCTTCATTTACTTTTTATACCTTATCCATCTGCAAATAATGCACGCTATCGTTGTCTGTTTTCCGAGCAAGCTTTGTGAAGGCACGAGCGAGGAGTCAGTTTGAAGTTTCATACTATGCAAACTAGGAGCTATTTGGCATGTAGATATACCCGAGTGAAGAAGCTTATACACTAGAAAATTGGGGGTTGCTTTCTGCCTTGTATGCGTCTTAATCAGAGTTTGGTTTATGAAAAATATTGTTTGTGCTTAGGCTAAAGATTCTGCCCGTTTCCTACATTTTAGAAAATATACTAATTCATACAGCTTTATTTCAAATTACATGTATGAATCCTTAAAGGGTTAACTTTTGATTTAGGCCATGAACCATAAATTATGAAATTGGTCAATTTGTTCCCTACTAAGATTAGACATGCTTGATACGAGCTGAAAGTTCACTATTTCTTCAGACCACGCCAATTAAGTTGTTTGTCTCGGCGAGTTAGTTTCAGTTGCACATGTAGTATGGCTGTCACAGAAGTCCAGTCAATTTCAGTTCAAATAAAGGATGAGAACACAATGTTTTGTGTACCCTCATGTCACAAAACATTTCATTAATGTTTGAAAACGGTGCTCTATAATGTGCGCTGCTCTTGGTTAAGCTTTATCTCGCAATAATGTAGTAAGCTTTAAAAATGACAATTCTAGCCGTTATTTTTCATTAAAATTGAAAAGCCTGTATCATAGTCACACGCACTTTGCATTTTAGTTTGGTCTGGCCTTATGGAGTTAGAAAGACATCAATGTAATTGTTGTGTAATCACTTGATGTATTACTGAGCCTTTTTGTTACAGTTGGCGGCACCACAAAGCCACCAGGAGACTAATGAGGTACTCATGACTCAGTTGAGGGTGTTGTGCGAGACACGGCAGAAGGATCACGTGCACATTAGTGACGCTAACAAGAATGATGTGAAGAATGAGGTCAGCACAAATTTTACCCACTGTTGGTTCCCTGCCTTTACAATAGGAGGCATGCAGCTACCTGTGTAGACAGGAAAGCGCAGCACAATTCTGTAACATTTTTGGTACTAGGGCATGGCTTAAAGATATACATAAGGTTAAATCTCATTGTGCAAGACGATTACTTGGTAAAAGTTAATGCATTTATCCTACCAATGAGAAGGCAGTAATACGTGTCAACAGTGTTGACTGACTTGAGAGGTGTAGCCACAGCCAATGTTTGTTTAGCAGTCTCTAGTTCACATACCAGTGACTGGACTTTTGACTTTACTCAAGACTTCACGAGTCACATTTGTTGATTTTCGAGTGGCAATTTGAACAAAGTTTGATGGTCTCATCATGTCATACNCTCTGGTTATTCAATGACGTATGGGTGCTCAGTGGTACTCTGGTTATTCAATGACGTATGGGTGCTCAGTGGTACTCTGGTTATTCAATGACGTATGGGTGCTCAGTGGTACTCTGGGTATTCAATGACTACAAAATCAAGAGGTCGCAGATGCGGTTCCACATTTCCATGAATTATTGTTTCCCAAACCCTGAGTAGGGTTTCTTCCGGGCTCTTCTGGGAACTCGGCGGCCTTCGTCTTGAAGACTGGTTACAATCTTAATGAAGAATATCAATGAGGTGCTAAATCAACTGCTGGGTGTATCATCATATGTTCACATGACTGTACATATCTGGGTGCCATCATCTGTGTTTGTTTTCTATTACCAACTATTAATAACCTGACTTAGTGCAGCTAGGTGCTTCTTAATATGTCATACGCGTGTCCCTGGCCTTATGAAGATTCATGATGAAAATCAGTTAATTTTCCATTTTTACATTTTTGTGCCGTAAGTACATCATTGTGGTACACACTACTACTGATTTTATGAGACTAAAAGGTCCATTTTGATATTCGGTTCTAAGCAGCTTAGCAGTGAGAAATTCTGCTTTAAGGATGGTGAACATCACAGATTTAAGAACAATTTTCTAGCTTGACAGTCTTTAACAACATTTTGTCTCGTTACCGGTCAATTTAATATGTTCACTTGAATCTCTATCTAACATGATTGTTTTATTTGTTGCACAGTTCAACCTGACAGGAGTGAAGACATCCAAGTTTGACTTGCTAAAGAGCAAAGCTAAGAAGTCATTAGCAGCATCATTTGATAACTTCTTTCAGGTAACAGTTTTCCGCTCCAGGATACAGTTTTAAAGCCGTCTTTCTCAGATATGCCTTTTTAGTTCAGTGTCAGTGACTGTCGTGTTTTAGAGGGGCTTATTGAAAATAGGGTTGGACACCGGTTCCCTGTGCCATTACTGTACTGAAGCAGAAACAAAAAATGCCAGAACACGATTTACAGTATCAAAATATAAAGTAATCTGTACCAAAATGTAAAGTAATGTGCACCAAAGTCAATACCTTGAAAACAGAAAGTGGGGCTGATTTACGAATATTCTGAAATACCCTTACCCAACCCTAAGTTTACTTACGTTATTTGTTAAATTTACCATTCTTCAGATCACCCTCTTGTATCGTGCGAGACAACTTGGTGATTCTAACCTATAGGTTGTTTGCAACTTTATGTTACACCGTACGATAAGTCATTTTTCCGGTGTTAACGTCACTTCGCAAATGGATTTTTTTAAGATCATTAAAATTTTAGTTTTGCTCCCTTCTTTGCAGCGGACCAAGAAAGATGAAACAAAACCCAAAGAGTTGGGACACTCTGACTCAGAAACGAGCATATCAGTTGTAAGTTTATCTCTTGTTGGACTTGAAATGTGAACTGCAGAATGATATTTGAAATTTTTAATTTGTGTACGGTGACCGTCCACTTATTTTGCCCAAAAATTACTATTGTATGACATCTAAACACTACAAACCTTGCTAGTAATAGACCAAAATTATTTTTAGCTTTATTTGTGTGGAGAAGTTACACAAAATAGAACTTTACTTGTCAGCCATGGTTTGTGCTTACTATGTGAAGAATTACGCTGGGAGGGAGTGGATGTTATACCAAATGTGGGTGTTATCAAATGAGTGAACACGGTGTTTACTTGCAGGACATCAAAGGTACGCCCGATCCCTCCCCGTGCACCTCACCCATTGCCAAGAACTTTAACGAGATCCACGACCTGTTTCCAAGTCTTCTTGATGAAAGTCCACGTCGACCCAAGCAACAACATCATCAACAACATCAACAACAACAACACCATCATCTTGTGACGAGACCGCGTGCAGCAACTGTCGGTGATGTGCCGCAGGAGAGGAAGCCGTTGGTGCCACCTGCTGGTGATGTCATAGATGTTACAGTGAGTCAGCAGGAGGCACAGCAGCGCCCTCCTGTGCCAGCTCCACGAAAAGGCTCCAAAATGTACATGTGAGTTTGATTGACATTATATAAGGTCTGTATCTTGTGAAATCCAACGGTCATGCATTCCAAGTATTATATTATTTCTTAATTTATTTCACTTTTGTATTGCTCATAATGTGCTTGTTGGTTTGACCTTGTTTATCCAAAGTTCCCCATTAATTTCATGTCATACTTGTATTGTGGAAATTGGATGATTGACTTTAAGAAATATACTCTTGGAATTCCTGTTTGATGTCGGCCCTGGGTACAGGAACACTTGAGTATAAAATCATATTTCTGTGGCAGATTCTCGAAACTGACTTTCTCCTTTGTACTGTTTAGGTTGTCCAAGGCAGGGGAAACACTGGCAACCAGTGAACCAGAAGTCAAGAAACCCACTGTACCTCTGACAAGGTCAGCTAGTGTAGCCACACCCATAAGGAGGCGGGGCTCCTGGCGACAAGCCATATTCAACAGAGTAGTGACACCTGTCAGAAATCAAGGCCAGCCTATAGCGGGTGGGTTTCAAGTATTGGAACATTTCCTCAGCTGTCTGTTGTAAGGTTTTAATGTTGACAACAGGCATAAAGACTTGTTTTTGTTACAATTTTATTTTTTGATTAACAAAATGAGCCTGGTGAGTGTATTGGAGTAGTTTGTAATCTTTCATTTTGTGCAGGGAATCGGTTAAGCACAAGTCAGTGTTGTCTGTTTCAAATAGCAGCAACAGAGTAGATGACCAAGAGAAAATGACAAATAATTATTTGAAAAGAAAGCAGTAATTTGAGACTGGCCGTGTCCCACCATCAGCCAGAAGAATCGACAAATGTTTCGCTAGTTTGAGAGAGTGTCCATTAAAATTGTAAGCAGAAGACATTGTTTTGTAGTTAACCCTTCTTGTTGGTGTATATGAATATGCTGGTATAAATGAGCGTGGTAAAAAAAAATTCTCATGCATGCCATCTATTGGTCACGTCATTACATTGACTTAAAAGTCTGAAAACGAACACCAATTACATACAGTGTCAGTTTTAACCTCTCAATGCAGTTAGGATTGGATTTCTCTCTAAAACAATGTAACTTGTTTCAACTGTCCGTTTTCTTTCTCCACACTAGAATCTGGCGAAGAGTATGGTCCATCTGGTGTTGGTCGCCTTCACACGTCGGAGTCAATTCGTGGTTTGTGGAGAAAGGCAATAATGGAGACGTTACTGCTTATACGCATGGAGAAGGAGAATCAGAACTTGCAAGGTAACCTGCTGTGACTGTTATCATTTAGTCCTGATCCATTGGCCTTATTACGGATAGCGAAAATCAATGCCTGCACATCCCAAATCATAGGTTCGTGGGATACCAGTCAGTCAGATTGACCTTTTTACAGATAGCGAAAATCAATGCCTGCACATCCCAAATCATAGGTTCGTGGGATACCAGTCAGTCAGTCCAGAATCCAGGAAGCCATGCAGACGATCGTCTGCTTCGTAAGGTGGCTGTAGATTTTGGATAAGTGTTAACTGTTTGCTTGTATAGATGATAAACTGAGCTTCTGGCCTCTTGAAATTCTAGTGAAACGAAGTGATTTCTACAGATTGTGTATTTATGTGTGCTAGCCATGCTGCATTGGATGACTGCTATCCCACAATCCTTTGCTATCAGTAACAAGAGCAACATTTTTATAGGTCTCATGTAAACAGCTCAACGAATGATGCCTTTGTTACCTTAATCGCAAATTACAGTTGCTTGTATAACCACTTGAAGATTTTCAATTGCATGTCAATACAGCACCGATGTTGTCTTTAAATGAAAGGAGATGTTAAGTCTGAGTACCACACCGTTCTGATTATTACTTGTCTCACTTTTGCTAGGTATTAAAACAGATTTTTATAAAACGCAGTGCAGGTGGTCTGATACTCCCTGCATCAGAGGTGTTAGACACTCAGTTGGGCCTGTTGCACCAAACACCTGAAGCTGCTTTCATTTATTAATTAATAAAAAGAGATTTTGCTTGCTTAAATAATTACTCAGAGAACTTAGATACCAGCGGTAGAAGTAGCATGTTAGTTTTTGTTGAGGCTCTGATTAGGCACTCTTACTGTTTTTTGAAATCATTTCGATAGAATTATAGCTGATATATTTACTTGCCTGCACAGGAAAATTTGTAATATTTGGCCGGCGGTCTGTTGTTGTATTCGAGGGTAAGTTTGTCGTGGTGTCGGTCATTGGCTGTCACTGTTTCTATGGTTTCGGGTTGACTTTGCCAATTTTCAGTTTCTGTTATCGTTTTCCATTGGCGCTAAGTATGTTGTGTTTTTGTTTAGTTAAATTCTTTAGGATCTATCTGGTTCTAAACTGTCAAGTATTTTTAGTGTTTTGTTTTCCCGAAATTTCGACAAATTTTTACGCTGTCCAAGTTTCTTGCTCACTTTCCAATTCTTACACAACTGTAGGTTTGTTTGGTGTAGTTATAGTGAACGTTGATCACAGTTCAAATACATGAAAGCACAGAGCATGTTATTCTTTAATTCACCAAGTAATTCCCACGTACACAGTGTTTTGTATATCATACCATTTACTTAATGATTGTAGTGTAATTAATTTTTTATTAGAATTAGCGCTTAGCATTTCCATGCGAAAATCTCTGGCGAATCAGTCCTGTCCAACTGGGCGAACCTGTTACATAATGTATTATGAATGAAAAGGGTTGTCCTTAAGGGTTCAGCAAATTGTGTTTGACAATTTCATCTCGGTAGATTAGGATTTTCCTATAGTTTCATCATGAATGTTTCTTAGTGGCTAAAAGTCTGACGTTGTGTAAGAACTGTCTTGTTGTTTACAATTTCAGCATATTTTTAGATGTCTGTCTCCTATTTGCTCTTCACGTTTTCCAAATTCAAACTCCATTGCAATAAAATAATTATATTCTTACACGTATCTTGGTAACAGGAATTATGTTTCCCCTTAGTTGAGATTTTCTGTTTCCGTTTGACTCGATTTTCTGTTTTTTCCATGTCATTGTGTGATCAACTTTTCAGGATGGGATATAGAATTGGATTTTTTCTGTCTTCAGCCCATCAAGATGAGGCGGAGTCCTTGAGGGTCAAATTAGACTATGAAGAGGTCACGCCATGTCTAAAGGATGTCACTATTCGGTGGGACTCCATGTTGTCCGACACAACGTCCAGAATGGTGAAAGTGGACCGTTCACAGTTGGTGGACATTGTCAAGTCTGGTAGGAGATTTGCAGAGTTTGTAGGCAGTGCAAACTTTATAAGACTTGACGTGGTTTAATGACTGACTTGGCTCTAATGATTTGCCTTCGTATTATTTATTTTGAAATAATTATGGCATATTGGAAAAATAATGATGGGAGTAAATGAATTATTGGAATGTAAAAGTGGAATGGGCTGTGTTTCTTAATGATTGTAAAAATTTAGTAATTTCTGTTTTGTAGACAATTTGTTTTCATCAGAACACACATAACATTCATCTAATTGAAATTGAGCTCAAAGATAGAAACTCTTTGTTAATCGCATGTGTTGTAAAAAGCAAACTCCATTGTCATTCAGTTTTGGCATCTATTGTGTTATAACAGAAGTCTTTTAAAAAACTGTTGATTTTATTATTTTCAAAAAATTAATGTCTTGTTCGAATGTCATCTTTTGGAAAAAATGTTTTTATTAGATTAGTTTATATTGAAAAGCATATTTTAGCATTGCTTTTAACTAAAAATGAATCTGAAAGAGGGTCTTCCAAAAAACTTCAACTTGTGTTTTTGTGTAAATTTTTATATGCATTTGTATCTGCGTATGTCCCTATTTCTGCCCCTCAATTCACTCACACCGTCACCCCTGTAGGTGTGCCGCGACGGAAGCGCGGCGAAATCTGGGAGTTCCTCACCCTCCAGCACAAACTGTCCAACCCAGGTCTGCAGCAGCTGCCCCAGGGGATTGACCACGGGCTACAGTTCCACGACCTCTTGAGGCAGCTCACCACACATCAGCACTCCATCCTCATAGACTTAGGTAAGGGATTGGTTAGATTGTAACTGATGACTGTTCAGTTGGTGAAAAATTTTATTACTATTTTATCTTTTACCAACAGCGTCTTCAAACTCACATGTAATGAGTGTACACCGTGATTCATCACTTATTAGCACTAAAGATGATTCTTGTCAAAATTTCTCATCAAATATACACGTTATGATATTTTTCAATATGTTTAGCATGTGATGGATTATGATTTATAACTGTCAAAAATAATTCATGGTAAAAATGTGATTGTTTCTAGCAAAGTGATCTTGCGTTGAAAACTGGATTGTGACAAACAAAAAATTAACATAAGCGTATCCTGAGTACTTATAATATTCGTGGCTTCCTTTTTACTGACGGTCAACAAAGGACAAAAGAATTTGCCTAAGCTGGAAGTTTTCACTTTCCTAAGATTGTTTACCATGTAGATCAAATTTTTGCCAGCTGTCTCATGACAGCTTATACATTTGCCAGTACATATCATGCAAAAAATGAGTGAAATTTTCTCAGTCCTTTTCATGTGAACTTTGGCAGAACCGATTTTCACATGTCAATCGCGTGTTTGCTAATAGGGTAAAAACCTCTATATTCTCTGCCCGTGTCATTCTAGGTCGCACGTTTCCCAGTCACCCTTACTTCTCTAGTCAAACGGGTGCCGGCCAGTTGGCTCTGTTCAACCTATTGAAAGCCTACTCTCTGCTGGACAAGGAGGTTGGCTATTGTCAAGGGCTCAGTTTCGTTGCTGGCTTCCTACTTATGCATGTATGTACAGAGGTTGGAGTGTGTGAAAATTTTTATCTAATCAAGGTTCACAATGTCAATACTTTCTTTAAAAGTTAGGGCACTAATCAGAGATGTGTGGATTGTCTGCCTTTTTTCTTGTTTAATGTGCATTTAGTTAGTGTTAGTGTCGTCCAGAATCTGTAGTTTTTCAAAGTAAACATTTCTGTCTAATACTCGAGTAATAAGGTTAGTGTTGTTTTTTATCCGTTTTGCATCCAAGTTTTCAGCATAATTTGACAGTCAGACAAATTTCGATAAAATTTGTCAACTTTTTTGATTAAAAAAGCTGTTATTTTACTCTGGACACAATATTGTACAGACTTTGTTTTTCGACTCCACTCACAGTTTAGATAAATGACACTATTGCAAGACGAAGCATCTCTATTATCTAAATGTCACATAAAACTGCTCTCTTCCTTGCATGACTCTCTCTTTTAGTGATACAACAATCCTGTTCTTGCAGGTACCTGAGGAACGTTCGTTTGAAATGTTCAAGTACATAATGTTCCAGTTGGGCTTCCGTAGACAATACAAACCAGACATGGTGGCTTTACAGGTACATAATGTTCTAGTTTGGCTTCCATAGACAATATAAACCAGACTTGGTGGCTTTACAGTTACATAATGTTTTAGTTTGGCTTCCATAGACAATATAAACCAGACATGGTGGCTTTACAGTTACATAATGTTTTAGTTGGGCTTCCGTAGACAATATAAACCAGACATGGTGGCTTTACAGGTACATAATGTTCCAGTTGGGCTTCCGTAGACAATACAAACCAGACATGGTGGCTTTACAGGTACCACGTTCCATCAGTGGTCATAACATTTCATAAGATGCTATATAAACTACTATCAGAGCCACCTGACCACCCATATCCTCTTATGAGTTTCATGGTTAGTGAGATAGACTCTTTACTGAAAAGTCATGGATTCAATCCCTGGTTACTCCAGCTGTGTGGTTGGGTCAGTGATCAAGGCACCTTACATGTATTGCTGCAGTTGACTCGGTTGTGTAAACAAATACAAGCCATGGCTGGGTAATAAACTGAGATTCTCGTCGACTCACTCTACAGAAGCCAGGGGTTGCAAACCACCGAATGAGCGGGAGACTGTTGAAGGAGTTCCTTTTCTTTCTTCGCTATCATTTATAGAAAATTAAACCTTGTTTTGATGATTTCAGCCAATTCTTGTTCTGTCACCTGCTAATGCATCATTGGTGTCAATCGTACTGTACAATTGTCTTGGCAATTTGCTGAAAGCATAGGTCACGTCTGCCCATTTAGCAGACTTCAAAAGGAGTTTTCTAATTTTTGCTTCAAACTTTTGAGGGTTGTCGAGGGTTACAGAGCATTATCTTGTTTCAAAAAACTGGACGGGAATGTCGTTTTTAATATCTGTTAATAAGCCAAAACTAGGTTTGGTGTTCTTTTAACAATTTTTTGTATCATTGTCCAAATAAAAAACTAACTGTAGAACAAAAAGACATAGGCAGCAGATAGAGTAACATGAGAGTTGTGTTCTTGAGAAGTTGAGGATGAGAATATAAATAAATCCTAGCTATTAAAGGTATGGTGTTCAGTTTATTTCCCATTCCTTCAGAATTTGCTCTCTCTCATTAACAAGATCTTGATAAACCTGACACGTGATCATATGTATACTTACCCTAACGTACAACTTTATGTTTCAGATTCAGATGTACCAGCTGTCCCGATTGCTTCACGACCACCACAAAGATCTCTACGAACATTTTGAGAACAACGAAATAGTACCAACACTCTATGCCGCCCCGTGGTTCCTGACGTTATTTGCA
Source organism: Phoronis australis (assembly GCA_002633005.1). Taxonomy (NCBI): domain Eukaryota; kingdom Metazoa; phylum Phoronida; family Phoronidae; genus Phoronis; species Phoronis australis. Next base: position 1,584,507 of record NMRA01000013.1, on the reverse strand, counting down.
TCGCAGTTTCCACTAGGATTTGTTGCCCGTGTCTTTGGTAGGTTCTTGTTCTTTCAAGTGCCTGTGCACAGTTTTGCATGCTGTTGTTTTCAAGAAAAGGTTGACAAGTTTCGTCGCAATTCATCGTCGAATTTATGGCAAAGGAGATTAAATGATTAGTGAATTAGTCAAAATTTTTACTAAAAAATTTCTTCGATATTTGTCAAGTTATTTGTGAATTTCTATATTTAATCTTGACCCCAGGTTGTGATTATTGTCACTTAGGTAATTCCTTCTTAGAATACCCCAGTACTATCATGAGATACTAATGTGTGCCAATAAACCATTCGTTGGCCAGTCTTTCAAGGAATTGTGTTTTGTTTTCTCCACAATTCATTTAATTATTCATGTGTCAGGCTTAATTTAGGCAGAATTCTTCTGGTTTTATTAGTATTTGTAAACACGTTGTTGCACTTTTTATTTCCATTTATGCCATGAATAAACACCAATTTACTGGTATTTTTTGATGCTGTAATTTCATGGGATATTTCTTTATGTTGTTGAGAGGCAAGTTTGTCCAATAACATAAAATATTAAGCTTTTCTAACTATGAAGACTTGTAATCTCCAGCTTAAACTAAATGTAGTGCATGGCATATTTCAAGCAATGTTGCTGACGAACACATGTTCTATAGCTGTTCAAACTCACCACCTTTCCTTGGGTCAACGTGTTAAGGAGTATTCCTGTTCTATAGTTTTAATAAATTAAACATTGTGATTTGTAGACTTCCATACAAGTATTTAAGCATGAGTGAATGAAGAAATGAATGTCTTATGATGTATTGCATCAAACTCAAAGGACATTGAAATCTGATGAAAGACTTCAAGAACTCCATAGTACACTTCACACACATATAGTTAGTAATACTATAATTCCAGATCTCATCTTTGTCTTTGGTATGGAGGTGATTTTCAAAGTGGCCCTTATCATCTTGGGCAACAACAAAGAGCTGCTCATGCAGTGTGACAGCTTTGAGTCCATCGTCCAGTTCCTCAAGACTACATT
>NMRA01000013.1:1567881-1583331 GCA_002633005.1 Phoronis australis | reverse complement strand
AGGGAGTGTGGGAGTGATGCGGGAGGAGTGAGGGAGAGACAGGTGGAGGGTGGGTGGGAGGGAGGGAGGGAGGGAAGGACAAGGAGGGGGCAGGGAGGGCAGAGCAGGAAGGGAGTGAGGGAGAGACAGATGGAGGGAGGGAGGGAAGGACAAGGAGTGGGTACGGAGGGGAGCAAGTAGAGAGTGAGGAAGAGAGGGATGGAAGACGGGTGGGAGGGAAGGGGCAGTGAGGTAGTGAGAAAGGGAGGTAAGGACATGGAGGTGGGAGAAATGGATGAAGGACTGGCGGCAGGGTGGCAGTAAGGAGAGGGAAGGAACAAACAGGGAGGTAAAGGTAGTGGTTATGGTTTTATAGTGCTGTCCCAGTTTGTGTAAACTCTAGATGTTATGGTATAAATTCTTGGGACAATATTAATTGCTGAAATTGACATTTTTCAAAGGTTTACTAATGGCAAATGTTGTTTAGTGACAGCTATAAAGCTCAACCATAATTACAAGGAAGCAAAATTATTTTGGTAGTTATTTTTATTGAGAAATTTTCCCGCTATACTGTGTCATAAACCGAAGAACTTTTACCATAGGCCTTTGGAAATGGATTGAAAGTAGTAAGTGATCTTGCTGCATTTGAAGCAGGAAGTGCTGTGTACGTAAATTTACAAAGAAATGTTCCATTTCCATAAAATGTCTGGCAACGCACTTTGTTTTCTCGACTGTATGCTGTCGATAGACATATTATGTGAAAATCTGGTTGGAGAATGTTTTTTGTAAAGTGTGGAGATCTTTATTCTCTTACTACAGGTGACATTTTTGATTGTACTCACTGATTCTTCAACTTTTCATTGTGAATGTGAAACCAGCATTTGATATGTAGAACCGGTTTAGAATGATTGTGTGCCTAACGCAAGTTTGCGGTACCTTTCTTTTTGTTTAGGTGTTTGCACTAGACATCACCCAGGAATTGCAGGCGTATGAGGTGGAGTATCACGTGTTACAAGAGGAGATGGTTGCCTCCCCACGCAAAGCAGACGATGACGACGACCTGACGCAGAAACTGGAGACAGCTAATACGAACTTGAGGCGCCAGAACGCGGAGCTTATTGAACAGTTGCGCACTGCCCACAGTCATGGACACGCGCAGGAGCAGACGATCGAAATGTTGCAGACGACATCATCGAAACTCCAACAACACGTGCATACTTTGGAGGTGGAAAGGGCAGCTCTGCTTGACACAGTGTCAAAGTTGAAAGGATTAATCCCAAAAGACGTTTTAGAGCAGGAAAACATTCGTGTGCCGGAGATTTCTCCCAGCTATGAAACACTGGCACTGTTTGCCAATCACGGACACTTGATGCGAGCTCACAGCGAACTGGAATTAACTGAAGGTTCCAGTGTTAAAACGCATCGAAGCGGTTCAGCTGATGCCGTGGATTTGCAGGTAGCAAACTTTACCCACCAACCCGTGCCACGACCTCGGTTTCATACACGAGCAGGAAATTCAAGTGAGAGCACTCAACAACCTGTGAACAGGAGCGTTCATCGTATTAAGGAACAAATTTCAAGGCCTTCATCAATCCCAAAGTGAGAAATAAAATGGGAATAATATTAACTTATGCATAATACTAAATGAGTGATTTTTTTGTGCTCTCAGTAAAATTTATCAAGTGGTATCGAACTACTCTGAGAGATTTTATCCAAGTTGAAATCTGACTATATGGCCAAGTGCACGGAAAAGAACACCCATAACAAGGTGGTCATGTTAATTTTGAAGTAATATTGCTAATATCTTTTATAAGGTGCATTTTTTAAAATGCTCTGTCCTTGGCAAATAATTCCTGTTATTACATCAACTTGTGACTGTCTTTAATTACAACCCAGGTTTATGCTGTAATTACGTTCTGCCAGTGAATATTCTAGTCAATGTCGACTGCAGTGAATTCTTCTGTTAGCGTATCTGTTCTGGTCTAACCCCGTCCCCGGGTTTATCTCGCATAGACTTCCACTTGCCCGACCTCTTTTGAAGTTCCATTTGGCCCTGTTTAGCATGTTAAAAATAAAAATTGAATTATGACTTCTATACTTATAAAATTGGTCTCGTAATATTCCTTACCGTGATAGGAGTATATATACATTCATTATGAACATCGAACGTCAAAAGCCATCAGCAACTTACGAAAACACTTCTCAGAGTTTATTGGATATAGCCAACCCTAAAAGTGGACATCCGAAACGGTGCATATAATTACTCATTGCCTGTAACATGAGTTGGTAACGTAATTAAAACCCTATCACGTTAAGGAATGTTACAATACCATGTTAGAGAATAACTGGCCTAATTCAATTTTCATCTCAACAGAGCGAAATGCAGCATTTTGAAACCTCTCAGTCTACATCACATTCACCTCTTGAAACCTCTCAGTCTATATCACGTTCATCTCTTCTCTCACTGGTGTCCTGTTGCTAGGTACGCTAACGAGGAAAACAAATTCCGGCAGTGCATCTTCGTCACAAACACATGTCTCGTATGTTAGTGTGACACATACCCTATAGGCTTGAACTCCGATGTTTTACAGTTCACTGCTAATGCACTGTATTCATTTTAAGTGACTATTATGATGCGTTACATCCAAGAAGCAATCTTTCGAGTTCCATCACTTAACGTTATAAAATTGGTCTCTACCTTTTCCTTACTCAGCTGAGAATTGATTTCTAGTTTTGCAAAGTTCAATATTCCTTAAGACCATACTTGGCACTCAAAATAACACGCCATGTTAAGTTTACCTGCAAAGCTTGGTCTCGCGCAACAACAAACTGTTCATTCAAAACATTGAAACCACATCAAATTTGACTAAATGGTCTAAATGAGAAGTTTGTTTTGCGATTAAGGACGGGGTTTGTAATCACTTTAAATTGTTTTTGCATAATGATTTCTCTCCGTGCAGATTATGTTGAGCCTTGTTCATGATTGAACTTTTGTGTGTGGTCTATACTAGACAATAGTCTGCCATCTTACATTTTGATTTGGGTACACATTGGATTGTAGCGTTTTAATTGTGGTCCATTACTGTATTGCTTTAAAGTATATGGGGACCGTCGGTTTGTCTTGATCTCTCATAATGTAATGCCATTGTTAAGATTGCAATTTCATTTTATGATCACTGTATTACTACGATCTTTATTGTTTGCCAAACTTAATAACCATGTAGATTGTTGCATATAAAAGGGGCTCAATATTTGCTCGTGATCTCTGCTGATAGGTGCATTGTGATATTTTGATCATTAATCGATTATCATACTAGCAATCAGTTGTTGAAACTCCATTTTCTCTTCTTATGACGTGTGTAGCTCTGGACAATAGTTTATGCTGCCAGCAGTATGCATGTCGAAAGTTATGTGGCTACTTAGCAACGGACCTGTGATTTTGTCAACAGGGTACTCGAGGGGTTTAAACCTCATGAATCCCTATAAGTCCACCACTCTTGCACACTATGCATTGCATCTTTGTACTAATAAAACTGCATGCTACAAATAATCAAGCAAAATCAAAATGCTATTTACCAGAAATGACACCTTATGTCGTTTACAGCAAGTTAAATTGACTAGACGGTGACTCAAAAAGCCTGCTGAATAACGTTTCTACTTTAATGTAAATTTTCCAGTGAATTCCCAATCATGGCGGGTGGCTACTACATTATGAATTCCACTTGCACCCAGTCATCTTGGCAGGAATTTCATTTTTGTCTGATTAATTTTGGCATATACTAAAGGATCTGTTATTTTGAATGCTAAGTGTATATTTCTACACCAGTGTTTGTACAGTAGTGTTCAAGGTAAGCAGGATAAACTTTGGCTGAACTCTGCCAAAATTTGATGTACATTGTGTCAATCTTCAGCAATCAGATGGAACTTACATTGTTAGGAAATAGTACATTGACGAATTTTAGCAAGAGTTTGACATGACACAGTTATGGTGCCTAGCAGGTAATTCTATAATTCGGAGGAAGCGCATAAGAGAAATTCCAGTAAATAGATAGGTGCGGGAGCTTTGGAGATTTTTACTACTAAAAATGTGCCCAGGATTGATTTTTTGGTATTGAAGTGGACATTCATTGCTGTTCTTTTGCGTATCAAAATTTTGTCAACATTCGACTTTATCCAGTTTAGTTTAAGAAGTGCTGTGAATCAACGGATTATTTTGTAATTTGCATCTTTGCATCTTTCAAAATATTGACCCTTTAGATCCTTCCAGGATGCATTGAAAAAATATTACATGTATAGTAAAAGCTAAAAATATTCGTACAAAATGACCCGGAATTCCCCCGTCGTGACAGCTGGATGGAAGACAAATTCATTGTCAGAGTAGTTGTCTCCCTTGATTGAAAGTACAGGGGAATTAATTGTAAAATTAGTAAGGCTGCTAAACCATTCTGTAATTAAGTTTTGTCGCCATAAAAGGTATTACCCGTCATGTTTGCTTTTGACAGAATTAGCATGGTAGGGAAACGATATTTTGTCTCTCATCACTTTTTGTCTCGTTCTGTAGTTTGGGCTTGTGCAAATTGTGTCTCAGTCGTGGGATTAATTTTGTATGAAAGAGGACAGGTGGAGATGTGTAAATCGTAAAATATTTCGGGTGAACTTGCATTTCCCATGTCAATCATGTGTAGAGCTCTTATATACTAGCTGGTGATGCAATGTGTTATCTTGGAGCTTGTTGTTTATGGTCAAGTGGTGCTTTTCTAAGCTACAGTTTTGTAGCAAAAAAATGCTTTAACAAGTGCCATCTTCTTGTCTTAGAAGTACTAATCGTATGATTTAATGTCTCAATTTTAAATAATCTGGCATTTTAAACTTGCCAAAAACGTTTGTCAGAAATGTGATTTCATAGAAGTTGGGTCCAATCATGCAATAAGGGTTTGAAACCGGGAAAGAGCTTTTGGTTAATGAGAAAAAAAGAATTTAAAACGGCAGAACGGTTTTAATTAGAAAGATGCCAGTTTAAGAGTGTGTGTATACTGAAATATGTGAATGATGTAATTTTATGAAAACAAATGAATAAAACAATAAAGATCCATTAGCCATTTATGGCTTTAGCTTTAGTCAGTTTTATTGATGGAACTCCCATCAAGCATTAGTCAAGTCTTGTCATTGAAAGCTCCACAGGCACACCGTGTCAATTCTTTGTAAAAATAACACCTCATTCTTAACTTTAGAGACAATAAAAAGAGTGAAGACAATTCCAAATGGTAAAGCAGCTTGTGCCCTAGCCAGATTGTTATTACCCTTGGCGGAAGATAATGTTCTGAGTTTTAAGCATCGAAGTGACCCTTAAACGGGGTCATATAATCATGGTGACAGAATTGTGCCAACTGAAACATGGGTCAGCTAATCCAACAGTAAACCTTGCATTCGTCGAAATCGAAACAGACTGCGAAGGTTTATACAAAAAGGCGAATTTTTAATTTCTCGGAATGAAGTGCTAATACACAAATTGGAGAAAATCTAAGGTAACCACCTGCGACCTAAGCGAGTCAGTTTCTTGTAAACAAGTGCATGTATTGATGCATTTTCACACCTCGTATCGCTACTCCACAAGCGTTTGGTCAGCAACAACGATCAGCTCTCTTCAGCAATTCTACTGTCTTCTGATTCATTCACTGTTGGTGTTATCATAACTGTCAGTTCTGTGGACTTGCGTGAAGCTTCAGTCACTTTGCCTACTGCAGAAAACTCGGCACGAATTTGTTCAAACAACTTGGACTGTTTGGAGGACAAAGTTTCCTGGAAAACAAGAAAACTGGATGGGTGCGATATGTCATAATAGGCCAAAGTCGTTCATCAAGCCGGTATTCAAAATACAATGAAAATGGGGCTATTCGGAGAATTCTCCTCGCGGTGTCGCTGCTGTACTAGTGGTGATTGAATTGCGCATGCGTGGCTGTCTGCATGTAAACAACTGGTAAAAGATGGAATTTTTATCAAAATACGTCGTCGCGCTAAGCCTTATTACTGCTAATTTCCCTGGTGCAAGTCTTCGNTTCAAAAGACGGGTAGTTGTTGGAGCAGACAACATTGTCAGGAGACAATAGTTGCAGAGAAGTTAATTCAACAGTCTGGAAGTGGAAAAAGGTAAAAAGACACTCTTGGAGCAGAAAAATAACAACGAACATGGATCTTTTGTTGAATAAATAAAGATTAAAAACATAAGAGCTGATAAAACTTAACTTTGCACCAGAGTCTGGCAATGTTAGCAAATAAAACGCAATGGTAAAAGTTGGTCGTGGCTGACAAGACAACATTTATACAATCACCAGCAGATAAAAGTTTTGACTGCAATTTAGAGCACAATACCAAACAAGATTTTAGTGGCCTGTGAAGTATGAATGTGAAATCAATTATCACACAGGATTATTATTTACCTGAGTTCAAGCTAATCAAACAAAGGGTGTAGTTTGCTTTCTTTCTTTTTTAACATAGTGATTTCAAATCTAATTACTGATGCGAAAGTTCTAAGCGTCATCTAGAAATGCAACAAGAGAACTGCATAACAAGCACGAAATATTCAAAGATGAACCCTCTAAAATGACCTTTTTCTCAAACTCAGTACCTGAGAATCTTCATCGGCAGCTGTTTTGGACACAAATTTCACCGGGTGGCGTTTACCAATCATTTCGTGAACGTGTTTCAACTTCACCAACAAGTCATGTCCACTAATTTTTGATGACACCTTCACTATTTTCTCCGGACCCAGTTTTACCCGTGTCTTTTCACGTCTTCTTCGGATTGTTTCTTCATACTGTTCCATCCCAGTCATCAGTTTATACACAGACGGATGGCATGATTCGTCCCAGCAGAACAGCTTCAGATTGCGTCTTGCAGCGATCTCTTGTGCTTTATCCTTCTGCATCACGCCCATCAGCGCCCCCTCTTCATTTATCAGTTTGACTAATCTACGAGAGGATAGTGATGCCGACACTTCTCTCATAGACGAATCTCTGTCGCGTTTTCGCTTACTTTCCAAAGCACCACACGTACAAAAGAAGTTTTGTTGGCCTAACACTAACGAACGTGATGAGGTCAGCGTTTTGGACAGCTGCGGAGTCATCAAACGCCATCTATTGCACAATAACAGGCCAACGCTCTTGCTGGTAATTCTGTGTAAAACTCCAGTGTGTGACATCACAGCTACGTGGGAATTGCGACCAATGTTCTGGAAAACAATTGGACATGATGATGTACTTACTGTGACAAACCAGATAGGGTTGCAAGGAGTAGATGTCAAGTGTCCCCAATGATTAGCGATGCTGTCTTGATGGCAACCATTTTTCTAACCCCGAGACAGCTACTGAACACTTGTGTAGACTAGTAGTTACTTTACCCTGACAACAGGCACACTTAATTAGCCCTCGACGATATACTATTTTAAAGAGAAGGTATACAACTGCTATTCAATATGGCCAGCCACCAGGCACTTCCGCAATAACTCAAAGCATGTCAAACCTAGGAGTAATTTAAGTCACGTTTTTCTGTGTCTGCAGTCTGTTCACTAGTTGCATTTGTTGACATCGAAACCAATAAATACCATAAATATCTCCAGATTTTCCTTGTTCGATCGACAACATTCACGGCAAAGCGTAGATCCCGAAATGTTCCAATTGGCATCAACTAATGCGCATGCTCATAAGGCTCCTCGCAACATCTTCAGAATGCTTACATCGCCTAAAAACAGCAACAATAGAGGCAGAGTAAACTGATGGAGCAGTTCACACTACAATGTTGTTGTTTACATTCTAATCCAATACAATAATCAAATACAAAAATTAATTCACATACAAGCATGATTTGGGCAAATGGAAGGAAACTGGAAGGTCCCCTTGAAATGTTGACCTATTTTCTTGTACTCAATCAGTATGCTCCTGGAGTAGTACAAAGATAATGTTGCTGTTTTTAGTTGGCGTAAGCGTTTTGGTGATGTTGTCAGCGGCCTTAATGACCATGCGCATTAGTTGATGCCAATTGGAACATTTCGGGATCTACGCTTTGCCGTGAATTTTGCCGATTGAACTAGGTAAATATGGAGGTATTTATGTTATTTATTGGTTTCCATGTCAACAAATGTAACTAGTGTCGTGAACGTGCTGCAGTCGCAGAACGGAAAAAATGGGACATAAATCACTCCCAGATTTGACATGCTTTGAGTTATTCCTGAAGTGCCTGGCAGCCGGCCATACTGAATAGCAGTTGTATGCCTTTATCTTTATTATATCATATCGTCGAGGGCTGAAAGGTGCTTCTGCCTCTGGCTCTGGCTCTGAGTCTGACTGCAGCGGTCCCAAATTTTGAGAATCAGGCAACTTCTAAAACATGCATGTTTTGCTTTCTGGACCGAAGACCGATTAAGTCAGAACAGACGTGTGAAATCCAGTTTACCTTCTTTGAAAAAATAGACTAGCACTCCAAAACAAAAAGCACCGATCGTCAACAGGGTTCTTTACCGACTACAACAATCCAGGACCAAGGGCGCGGCCATATTGAAATAAAAGTCCCGTGAATCCCGAGATATTGCGAGTTCGGTTGTCCGCAACAACAAAAATGGCGGCGTAAATCGTGTTTACATTTGAGCTGTGTCGGTGATTGTGTTTTTTCTGTCGACACCTTAAGTTTGATTGTATGTATTTGTCTGTCTGGAGACTTTAAATATCTAAAATTCAGTATAACTTATCAGGGTGCAGCAGTGACTTTAATCTTTATTCTGAATTGAAAAACGGGCATAACTAGCGGTTAGCAGCACAAACTTCTGCCCTCTGACTCTCAGTTTGAGATGGTGTGGAAAATCCGCTTGTTCAATGGAGGGGTTCTGATATGTCTGGTGTCCAAACCGATCTGACAACAAAAAAGACTAAAAATTGCATTCTGATGAGCAATTTAGAGCTTTACTCGACTATACGACACACCTGAAGAGCAGAAGTCGCGTGATACAAATTCTGTAGAACAGGCGCTGTGCCAGCATCATATGTCAGGAATACTTCCTGGACTTAACCCTCAGAAACACTCCTCGTGTTCTGGAATTTGTGTTCAGCAATGCTCAACATCATTTCAATCATTTGTTTTGTAAACCAAACTCGAAATAACCTTCATTAGAGTTGCCTCATCTCATTTACCAACCAGCAACTGTGATTTTTATACTTCTTACCGGTTGGGATTTCAGTATCCACTTACCACAGCAGCTGGACTTAGATGACCACTTTCTTTTGTTTCGGGGTTAGGGAAAAGAGATGGCTGTCAGCAAGAGGACCACTGTCTGTTTGTTAATGGAAATGGAACATTTCAGACTTTGAAAATTTGAACTATTTCACTACTGTATTGCAGTTTCTGATCGCGAAATCCCGATGGATTGACATCACATTTTTTTAATTGTTTTTTGCTTAGGGGTGATGGAGCTTCATAAAGCTAGATTGTCAGCCAAAATCGGGACAGTTGCCAAGTTCATATTTGTCTTGTCTCATCAATCTCAAGAACCACCCCAGGCTTAACCCACAAATATTTGACAATAACCCTTTTGGCACATGGGGACTGTTCTGTCTGCGATATCTCAGTCTTCTGCAGCTACTGCAATTACTGACCCTGCACTGTACGCGGATTGACATCACAAGTTTTTCTTGTTTTTTATGGTTGAATTTAGACTTTGTTTGTTAAGTCATATTTGTTTACTGTTGTTGTAGGCAGTGACTTAAAACTCAAAGTTTTGATTGCGTTCACTTGACAAGAAAACAGACTTTAGAAGTAAAGAAGAGTTTGGTAAAAATGCCAGTAGTAGCACCACAGTACACTCGATTTATTTATTTTCAGAAATTGACCATACAGTTGTCAAGATGTCTGTAGAATCGCCCAGGAAACCGGAGAGCAAAGACTCAACAAAAGGACAAAAATTTCAAGGAACGATCCCTCCATTGGATTTCTCTTTCATGAATTTAACTACATTCGAAGGTATGTGTGATGAAAAATAATATTTTCATTCTTATTGAACACTTCTTAGGCAGATTTATTGGGGTCCCTATGGACACAACCAAAAGAGAAAAAAAATTTTAGAGCTTCATAATTTTTTCTTTTTGGATGGACCCTCTAAGACATTCTAAATTCTTTATTGTCCATTGCTACATGTTAGCCACAAGATGTAGTGTTGTTTTTGACATCACCCAGCACTCAAGAAGTTTTATCGCAATTCTCAGGTTGGCCTCGTTGGGGTACGCTGGCCATGTGCTAGAAGTCTTTAGTGGTAGCACATTAATACATTTTACCATAGACTATAATATATGGTCCGCCAATGTCAACTCTGGATATTCTCAGTGCATAAAATCTGTGATATTGTGCGCAAGTCGAGACTACCACTATTGGCTGTGACATCATTATTCACTTGCGGCTTTTGTTGTGATGCACATTTTACTTCCGTCAAGTACATCATCAGCTCTCTAATCAGAAACCGAGTTATACACAGGGAGAGAGTGGCGCCTCCTCTGGGAATTCCATGAGAAAATATTGTAGTTTCAAATCTTTCTGTCTATGATCTATACTTCTACTGCATTAAGGCATGTTTTGATGTGTAACAGATTGCTTGCATGAAGAACCGAGGAAAAGCCCAAAGAAGCAGAAGACAACCTCGAAGGATGGCAAGTCTCTGAGCAAGTCTTTGAAGCTGTGTAACAATAATGTTGCAGACTGCAGCACACTGTGCTCCACCATAGATCAGCTCATGGCTGAGCCTAATGAACTGGCATGGTTGGACTTGTCATCCAACGATCTCACAACAATCGATGAGGTTGGTTCACATTAATTGTTTGCTTTTGAGACTTGGCTGGTTAAGTGTGTACGCTTTTGTTAAATTTGCAATAAATGCACCTTCCAACACAAAAGAACAGCTTTGATTTAGTCCTTATACCAATGCAAAATTAGTTTCAATTTGCGCCTTAGTCAATTTAGAGTTGATTTCAGGGTTTAGAAAGAACCGACATTTTGTTATTGAATAAGACCAGACTTTGCGAGTTGGCTTATTGCCATTGTCTTTATTCACCAAGCATGCATGGTCTCAAGGAATAACAAACTGTCAGTTCTGTGTAAAAAGCAAAAAACAAATTTTATAACGATAAGTGGGGTAAATAAGGAGATCACTTCTTGAGTGCAATATGGTTTTACAGCCGCACTAAACTCAGGGACATTAATGACAGCAGGCCACCCTGACATTGTTCTCCCCATGATGTACACTGCACTACAATCATGACGTAATTTTGAAGGCATTTTGATGATAATGAAATTTACCTTTTGCTTCATCTTTGTTTTAAATATTAAATTGTCAATTGCTGAAATTAAATTCAAACCTAGTGTTATCTGTTTTTTTCAGGTTTTATTATGTTACAAAAACTTGCAAATCCTTTACTTGCATGGAAACCATATTCAAGATATTAAACAGGTCGACAAGCTAGCACAAATGACAAGTTTAAGGAAACTCAGTCTTCACGGGAATCCCATTGAACAAATCAAGGTAAGGTTAAGATTGCTTTTGTAGCAATCACTTGTGGCTAAAACTTCTGAACTGTCTTATTCACTCTGTTGTACACTGCAGATCCATTGTATTAAGCGCATGCTAACTTCTCAACTGTAATTACTCTTCAATTGGCACGTGACTCTTCAAAACAGTGGAACATGGTAAAAAAATAATTGCAGGCAGTCTGGTACTGCGCTTTCCTTTAGTTTTTGAAAAACTGTATCATGGAGGAAATACGAATAATTTCGCATAAACTAGACTATGCAGTGACGTTTGTCACACACATTTCTAGGAGACGCAAAGTGAAAACAGGAAATAAATCTGCCCCACTTTCATTCCTTACAGCACTACAGACTATACGTACTGGACAAATTGCCTCAGCTGCGGGAACTGGACTTCAGTATGGTGACTAAGGCAGAGAGAACAACTGCAGACACAATTCAGAAAATGACTACACCACAGACGAGGAAGGCCAAGAAGCAGGATGATGACTGATTATTGTGTACTTGGTGACGTTGGAACATTCCCGATTGCCTTCCTTTCATGGTGCAGTACTGTCATCGGGATTTGCAATAGACGATTTTTACACTGAATCTTTTCTTCTGGCAGACTGCGAACTAAACAAACTCGGGTGACCTACCGTGTGTCCGGTACTTTTCTGAGTGAAATTTTCATTAGGGACATTAGCACCACAGCTTAAGAGAAGCATTACAAGGGCATCATTGTGCTACAGCAAAAACTGGGATAGTTCTGTCAAAGTCTTGCCCCAACTTAGACGACCTGCTTCTCATTTGCAAAGACTGTTTATTGTATTCGTGGGTATCTGTATCTTGTTAATTACTCATTTAATAATATTCTTGTAACACAAGTAAAATTAGAGAGAACTGCCTGTGGTATTTAATTTATCTAATGTTAATCTTTTGAAAATAACCTACTTAGTTTGATGGTGATTATAGGTCATCCCACCTCCGGCAGACGGAGGCTTGTCTAGGTCTCGTGTGGTCCTTCATTTGAGCACCTGAGTTGACCAGGTCATCACTGAGTTGACCAGGTCATCAGCTTAGTTTTAACTGTGTATGCTCGATAACTGATCAAACTTTGTCAGCGTCGTTGAAACCTACGACTCGACCTAAATTGGCTTGTAGAGATCGTGCCTGTTTACTGGCTCTGCCTGAGAATTTGAGCATTTTATTGCGTTACTACTATACTGCCCATTCATAATGTTCAAAGCCATTACAAGAATCTCCTGTTTATTTACAACTCCAGACAACAGCAGTTTCTAAATCCAGATATCTGTCTGGTCCATCACTAAGCGTTCCCATGGCTTTTTGTCCGGCATCACGATTTATAGGTTCAAAGAGTTACAAAAACCTTTCATCAAGGGACGTCAGAGATACGAAACCTAACACATCTAATTTTTATCCATATTTTTATGTAGAAAGGACCCTAACATAACTTTTTAGGATGAATTCAGGTAGTTTGAAAAATCACCACTTTTAGTCCATTATACCCAAATTTATTTCAGCCAGTGTTTTATTGCCGTAAAATCATCGCTAATGCAGTAATTACTGGGCTCCACACAAATAGAGTCTGGATATCAGATTTCAAGCAGGCTTCTTGATGACAACAGTTCTTGTACAAATCTGTCAACGAAATACAGGGTGCTGTGAAATAGGACGAATTTTGAATTTTTAAATAAAAAATAAAAAATCAAGATGGCGTTAAACCAAACACAATTAAATCTTTTTTTTATAAGTGTCTTTGACTGTAAATTGGTGGAAGTGCTCATTACATGGCCTGAGGTAACCTGAAAGGGGAATATTTTGTTTGATGGGAATCATTTTGAAAATGAACTCAATTCAAATGTTAATGATTTACTTGAATGTAAGCAAAATATATATATATACCATAACTCTTCAACTCTCTTTGCGCTAGAACTGCTAAAGTGCTCACATTTTATTTTTTCAAGGTTTGACTTCCTTGTGGCAACAAACAATAAAAATGTTATGACTGAGTTTTGGCGAAGGGCTGCTGCTGAGTACTACCACTTGTGAAGTAGTTTTGTAAAATGCGAATTCCACGTCTTTGAACAATTTGCATCAAACGCATCGGGACTACTGGGAAGCTACTGCATTGTGTAGTGTATTTTGTATGCCCTGGCATAGCCAGAAGTATTCAGCAGGGGGCCACTAAATGCGAATTTGTTGGTTACCTGGGGGAGATGGAGGTTTGATTCAACTCGAGTGCACTTTGAAATGAGCGGGCAAATGCAAAATTAGAATGAGTTTAAACCTTGAGATGGCCTTTTGTACCGAAAAAGGAGGCCATGGACCCATTGTACCCTTCTCCCAGTGGCTATGCCAATGTCTTTGTGCATAATCACTGGTCTCTCAGGCACAAGTTCATGCTAAAATTGTTTCATAGTTGCACTTCACACTGACCAGTTGTAATAATGTAAAGACAAGGTATTACTACACAGGATCTACTTTACTTTAAAATATCTAAGTGATGAGATTAACACTGTTTAATTATCATAGAATAAAGTTGTTTTGCACATAGTTTTAGTGTTTGCGCGTATGATACACAAGACAGTGATTTATCTGAAAATAGCTGAAATCATTTCATTGACCGTGCATTTCTGACTGACGGCCTTCAGATTGATTTTCCTTCTTGTTCTTTTTGGCCAAACCTCACGCATGAAGATATCCCAATAAAACATTACTGTACTGTTTTAAGTGCATGGGTTTAAACAAAACGAAGATTCGTATTATAAAATTTCACCAATTTCGGCAAAAGTAATTAACAAAGTAACCTTTTTCATTTTTAAAAGCTTCTAATATTTTCGGAATGCCCACAATTGCTGTCTGGTGACAGCTATGGTACAAACCTTTAACATATAAAAGAGTTGCTCTTAATACATATTCATCATGGAGAGCGTGGACCTTTTACTGAGATTTCCTTACGGGGTACTACGTCCAGAGCCATTAATTGTGCGTTCGCCGAAATTTGGTTGTTCCTGCCTTTTTAATGGACTTTTGTCTCGTTTTCTGCATTTTTTCGTTGTTTTTATTTCTCTGAGGCGGACCTTAACTTTTGTCCACTCCCCCTGGTTGCGCGCATGCTCGATCGCCGCATTGAGTACAAAATTAACGTTGAGATTTTACGATAATCTTATTCATTTTTAAAGCAAATTTCTGTCACATTCACGGATGACCTAAAGCCAAACAGTTCGTTATTAAGAGAGGAACTTTGGGGCTGAGCATGCCTTCTTTGCTGGTAGAACAGATGTCTTGACAAAGTTCTTGATCGTTACAGTTTGGAAGAGCAACGCCAGTCTTCAAACAACTCCGGACTTGAGCAGTCGTGTTCTACAATAAACATGTACAAGGGGTCTCAGTGAAAAGGACACGAAACATCGATCGCCTATCTTTATAGGGGCCAAGCACCTACATCGATTAAATAAAACCAATGGAAATCCTCTTTATAGCAGAAACATAGGCGATGGATTTGCGCACGCTGTTAAGGATACAGCACTGGCGGATTTAGGATGTCGTATGGGGGCCTAACCACAGTTTCTGTAAGAGAAAGCATCTTAGAAATTGTTTAATACCGACGGCGAGCTTTTTTCGTGGTGTCCGTGGGGGTGGGGACCCCCTCCTTAAATCAATTTATGTATTATGTTAGTCTCTGTGTCACCACTTCCAAAAAAAACGTTCCAACTCGATCTCATCGCCTTCAAATGTTGGAACACTTATAAAAACTCCCGGGGTCAATGCCGCTGATTGTGCAGCCAGCACAGCCGGAGAGTCGAAATCATGAAACTTGGGCTTAGTATCTGTTTAATAGTAAACTTGTTTAATTCTCTACCTAATGTACAAGTAACAAACTATTATTTAGCCATGCATAAGGCACCT
>NMRA01000013.1:1550184-1567393 GCA_002633005.1 Phoronis australis | reverse complement strand
ACACACACACACACACACACACACACACACACATACATATATACCATAACTCTTCAATTATGTCCCACTAGAACTGCTAAAGTGCTCACATTTTATTTTTTCAAGGTTTGACTTCCTTGTGGCAACAAACAATGGCAATAAAAATGTTATGACTGAGTTTTGGCCAAGGGCTGCTGCTCAGTACTACCACTTGTGAAGTAGTTTTGTAAAATGCGAATTCCACGTCTTTGAACAATTTGACAAAACGCATCCGGAGTATGGGAAGCTGCTGCATTGTGTAGTGTATTTTGTATGCCCTGGCATAGCCGGAAGTATTCAGCAGGGGGGCACTAAATGCGAATTTGTTGGTTACCTGGGGGAGATGGAGGTTTGATTCAACTCGGGTGCACTTTGCAATGAGCAGGCAAATGCAAAATTAGAATGAGTTTAAACCTTGAGATGGTCTTTTGTACCGAACAAGGAGGCCATGGACCCATTGTGCCCTTCTCCCAGTGGCTATGCCAATGTCTTTGTGCATAATCACTGGTCTCTCAGGCACAAGTTCATGCTAAAATTGTTTCATATAGTTGCACTTCACACTGACCAGTTGTAATAATGTAAGTCAAGGTATTACTACACAGGATCTACTTTACTTTAAAGTATCTAAGTGATGAGATTGACACTGTTTAATTATCATAGAATAAAGTTGTTTTGCACATAGTTTTAGTGTTTGCGTATGATACACAAGACAGTGATTTATCTGAAAATAGCTGAAATCATTTCATTGACCGTGCATTTCTGACTGACGACCTTCAGACTGATTTTCCTTCTTGTTCTTTTTGGCCAAACCTCACGCATGCAGATATCCCAATAAAACATTACCGTACTGTTTTAAGTGCATGGGTTTAAACAAAACGAAGATTCGTATTATAAAATTTCACCAACTTCAGCAACTAAAAGTAATTAACAAAGTAACCTTTTTTCATTTTTAAAAGCTTTTAATATTTTCGGAATGCCCACAATTGCTGTCTGGTGGCAGCTATGGTACAAACCTTTAACATATAAAAGAGTTGATCTTAATACATATTCGTCATGGAAATGTCAAAAATGTCACTTGACAGGCGCGCACCCGGCAGCTTTAAAAATGAGGGCTCGAATTTTTGAGAGCGTGGACCTTTTACTGAGATTTCTTAACGGGGTACTACGTCCAGAGCCATGAATTGTGCGTTCGCCGAAATTTGGTTGTTCCTGCCTTTTAACGGACTTTTGTCTCGTTTTCTGCATTTTTTCGTAGTTTTTATTTCTCTGAGGCGGACCTTAATTTTTGTCCACTCCCCCTGGTTGCGCGCATTGAGTACAAAATTAACGTTGAGATTTTACGGTAATCTTATTCATTTTTAAAGCAAATTTCTGTCACATTCACGGATGACCTAAAGCCAAACAGTTCGTTATCAAGAGAGGAACTTTGGGGCTGAGCATGCCTTCTTTGCTGGTAGAACAGATGTCTTGACAAAGTTCTTGATCGTTACAGTTTGGAAGAGCAACGCCAGTCTTCAAACAATTCCGGACTTGAGCAGTCGTGTTCTACAATAAACATGTACAAGGGGTCTCAGTGAAAAAGGCACGAAACATCGATCGCCTATCTTTATAGGGGCCGAGCACCTACATCAATTAAATAAAACCAATGGAAATCCTCTTCATAGCAGAAACATAGGCGATGGATTTGTGTACGCTGTTAAGGATACAGCACTGGCGGATTTAGGATGTCGTATGGGGGCCTAACCACAGTTTCTGAAAGAGAAAGCATCATAGAAATTGTTTAATACCGACGGCGAGCTTTTTTCGTGGTGTCCGTGGGGGTGGGGACCCCCTCCTTAAATCAATTTATGTATTATGTTAGTCTCTGTGTCACCACTTCGAAACAAATGTTCCAACTCGATCTCGTCGCCTTCAAATGTTGGAACACTAATAAAAACTCCCGGGGTCAATGCCGCTGATTGTGCAGCCAGCACAGCCGGAGAGTCGAAATCATGAAACTTGGACTTAGTATTTGTTTAATAGTAAACTTGTTTAATTCTCTACCTAATGTACAAGTAACAAACTATTATTTAGCCATGCATAAGGCACCTCAAATTTTAACAAAAAGAAAAAGAATTTCACTAGAATGGACTGTTTTATGGCCACCTCTTACAAAATTAAACTCTTTCAATCTTTGTTGATCTTTCATTTTCTATGGCCCGGCTTACTAGGTTTGGGAATTTTTAATAAATTGTGACTCAGAATTGTCACGTTCATAAGTAATTAGTTGGAAGTGTCCCAATTTAAGTACAAGTATGTGCATGCAAAGTATTATACAAAGATGTAACTTTTACCTGGTAAGCGTATTTAACGTAGTCACACCACTTGACACAGTTTGGATCCTGGTCGCAGCCATCGGGTAGCTCGCCACTAGCACACGGCTCCCATTCCGCCGGTTTGCCCAGTGTCTCGTGCATCTGCGCGTGCAGGTGAGCACACCAGTGGGAGCACACGTGCCTTTCCTCGTCGCAGCGCACGATATGGGAGACCCCAAGGGCACAGGGCGCCACGACGGGTAGAGCGGACAGATAGATTGAGCGCATGTAGGGGCAAAATTTGACACAGTAAGTGTCCCCGTTGCACAATTTCAGAAAGTCGACGTGCTTATCGACGTATGCTAACGTCAGTGTGCATAACACGCCGATCAATACGGACAGTCGAAATAACATCTGAAAGTAAATAATTACTTTAGAATATCAGTACTACCTCTATAGATCAGCGGAACAATAAATAGAAATCATGAACAAATCATACAGTAAAACTGGGGTCGAATATAAACAAACCCATACAGTGGCTCGTCGCCCCGGAGAATTCACCCTAAATATTTTGAGACATCGTTGTTTTCTAATACTACGCATGGTCGTTGTACGAAATATGCTTACTTATTTAGAAACTTAAAACCCCAGTCACAACAGTAATACATAAAAGAATACAGAGTGGCATTACCTACCTTGATACCTTTCTTGACAAAGTCAAGGCTTCATATTTTATTAGAATCCGGCCAAAACCTTACGTGACTTTAGTCACCACTGAACTACCGTTTCTCGACTATATCAATTATCAATAGCTCAATTACTCCACTCCTGCGGGTATTATTGTCACATAGCGGTCGTCTGCCGTTCTTGCCCCCACACTGAAATTCTAGGGTGTAAGAAATAATTTTTGTAACTGCGTGATACTATTTGTTCGTATAAGAAAATAAAAATGGCCGCTAAAGCGTGTGAAGTTATATCGAACAAGTTTTGTTGACTTTTATATGTACCTTGTTGCAATTTTTCCATTGACGTTTGTGGAAAAACAACAGAAACATCACTAATTCTTGGTATTTTAGATAAAGTATTCCCACACTTTCAGCTGACATACTGATATTTTTTCCTGAAAGTTTGGCCCTCCAAATGCAACTGCACTGAAACGATAGGTGTTTCGTCAGATCGTATCAGTGACAACTTCGGGTTCGTTCCCTGATAGAGCCCATACCAGGGAAATCTATTTCAAATTAGAGGTTCTATTAAAATAACTGTTGAATTTTTAAAAAAAGATAGCATAAGGCAAGAGTACACGACGCGATTTTTAATAGCCGACAATATCGCTTATGAAAATCCTAAAGGCAAAGCAGATGCCGATAATAATCACCAGCGACTCAAACTAGGACGGCAATCGACTCGCTAAACCTGCCCTTGCCTGAATGCGGGTTCAAAGACATGCAATAATTACATCGTAAGGGCGTTGGAAATCGAACATCGTGGAATACTCACTTGACATGAAGTTAGCTCCAAGAACAGCGAACTGAGAAATCTCAAAGGTGAGATATGATGTAGTCAGTGTACCGGTAAGAAGCTATGAAGAAAATTCCCTAGTGATAGTTCCAAAGTTTGTCGGCTTAATCAAAAACTAATGTTTGTTTCTCAATTTTTAGTAGAAAAGAAGTTAATTAAAGCGATATTGATGACATGTGCTAATTTATGGCATGATATGTGAAGTAAAACGCAATTTAAGGCATGGCGTATCAAGTAAAGCATGTAAATACCTATCAGCAATATTCACATATGAAGCTTGACTTTCTGCATTTTGATATGTATCAATAGAAATTATATACAAACACCTTGGGCGACTTCGATGACATAGCGAGACCTCGGTGTTAAAAGTTTAACAATAATGCGCGAGCGCTTTTTTGTTTTAGGACGTCCCCCAGAGAGGAATGGATCGCTTAGTGTACGTGGCAGTCGCGCTGATGCTTCTCGTTTCTAGCGATGGCTTCAACGCGCATAAGAGAGTCAAACGTCAGCACGAGATTGATGTTTTATATGAAGACGTTTGCGTGGACGAAAATGGCGATCGCGATTTCTATTGTATGGTCTTCTGTCCATTTTTACACGACTTGTTCCTCTACTCACTGCGGCAGCCGGTAGCCTGTGCGTTTGGAATGAAGTCCAGTATCGATTGCTCCAAAGAGACCAACGCGTGTAACGATTGGTGCACCCATGTGTATGATCAGCTGAACATGTTCTACTTACACCAAAGACCCAAGGAATGGGACATATGCGCCGACGGAGAGAGACCACTGGGATGTGACAAGGACCGCAACTGCATCCGTTGGTGCGACATGGTTTACGGGAGCTACCAGGTTTGTGTGTTATCATACATATGATGCAAACAACGTGTCAACATTCTCAGTGTTTAAATGTTAAAACACAACGTTGAAAATTTCAGCACTACACCTCCAAATATTCGAATTTAGTTTTGGTAATTCCTGCGTCACTATTTAATTGTTACTAAACTGCAATTACTGGCGCGGATTCAGACGGACACACCCGGCCCTCCTGGCCAACATTTTTTTGTATCGTATTAAACGAGTATGATCACGCCTTCATTTTCAACGAAAAAGTGCGATCACAGCAGCGAGCCTACATAATGACTAAGTATACGATATTTTCATTAGTCACGTCGTTATTTTCAGAATGCCTCTTCGGCTCTTGTCGGATGTATGAAAACCGGGCAACCTCCACCGGACTGCAACGACGAACAGTTCTGTCAAGACGTATGTGACACGTCCGAGAAACAAAGCCACTACGCCAGTGAAATCGTATTCAAATGCGGAATAAAGGGCACCGCGCCGTGGCCTTAAATCTAAAGGCGTTCTCTGCAAAATGGGCCCATAACATGTTTTAGGACATTTCAGATAATAGCGTGTACATCGTTGAATAATAATAATAGTTTCCATCCTATATTCTCCTGTGCTTTCTTGCATGTTTCAATGTGGCGGGGGTTTGCATGTTCAGTTTAATTAAATTGCGACCGAGAGCTACTCCCCTCCCCCCAACTAGTATACACGTAGGCCAGGCTGTATTGGGAATATTTTAAGAAAGGACCATGGCATACTTTTGGAACCACAATTAACAGCTAGATTCTTGTGTTTTATAGTTTCTCGAAATGAACAATGTAAAGCTAAAACTAGGCAGAAGGTATTTCAAAAAGTTAAGGAGTTTCGTCACAATTCGGCTGGTTTCATCGAAGTCGAAGAAAACCCAGAAGGAAGAGAGACGAAATATAACTCTAAATTTTTGCTTCCAAATTTCGCCAAGATAAAATATCAACTTTTTAAACGCTTATCTGAACCATACGGTAAACTCCGTGCATTTATTCTCATCGCATGTTGATGCCGTTGGCACATTCTAACGTTTACAGGCCTGATCTATGTTACATTTGGGGTTGTAGAAACATTTTCCGTGTATAAGCCCTGAGGCCTAGTATCAGAAATTTCCAATAGTTTGAGTGGCTTTAAAAAAGCTGTCAAACGAAGAGATGGGCACGGTGTTGTATATTTGACATATATGCAGAGACATGCATTACTAAAGATAAATCACTTGGTATATACCACTTACACAAATTTATCTGAAATTACATGGCTTAATAAAAACTCATGAAGGTTGTTAATCAGTTTTCACTCGCGCTCGCTCTTTCTCTTCAAACAACAGAGAATTTCATTTTCGCGTCAACTACTGTAGAAACAATCAGGCTGTACTCCCAAGCGAGCGGTACCAACACTGTGCACTGAGCAATTACCACGTCCCGAATTCAACTCTCCTGTCTAGTGGAAGTAGAAAACGTATATGGTATGTTTCCCTTAGCTTCCGAAAGTTCAGGCCGCGCGGACACATATCGCTTTTAGGTCGTGATAGACCGACCCGAAAAAACCTCGCTCATTTTCGGGTCTGTGGCAATTCCTGAGAAAACCCCAAACCTTTGTTTCGCCAGTAACATGCGATGTCACGTCTATACACTACCTAATGGCGTTAAGTTCCATTGCCAGACCAGGCGTAATTACCATGTTTACTGCCTCTACTGCCCGAATGGGTAATCAACTAATTGAAATCGCTCATAAAAGCGTGTCAAATTTATAGTCCCTGTAACCTCTGAGATTCTATCACGAACATTTCGAGTTATGGCGCAGATCTTTGAAGAGTGGCATTCTTCCGCATGGCGTAAACGTATGCCCGTAGGAAGCCGGTAACCATTATATGGAAGAAGGGGGGACACAAATTAATTTTTGTCTTCCATGGTACCAAATTCTAACCCATCGACCACGTGTTCGAGGACTTCCCTTTCCGATTGTTGCTTTGGTGGTCTTGTGAAGTTGTGTTATGTGACTCTACAGGAAGTTTCGAGTGTTTGCTTTCGTGTATCGCGAAAGTAAAATTCCGCTCACTTCTGGATGAGTGGACGCTGGGTGCAGACGTCAACCTGAGTCGGATTTTTTACGCTTGACCAGTTCCGAATCATCTTTTGTCGTTTGTGCAAACCAGAGAGATTTATAAACCAAGAATAAATTTGAAAACAATCAAGTTCTCAGCATATAAAAAGATACATGTGAGTGTGTGCTTGTCAGTGGCGGATCTAGGATGTCACAAGGGGGGGGCAACATTATGTCCGGCTGCAAGCATTTGCGCAAACTGAACGATTGTAGATGCGCATAGCACCGAATGGGGGGAGGTCGGGAGGGGGGTTTGCCCCCCTCCCGCCCAGGAAATTTTTCTGTTTTTACCTCTAAAAATCAAGCATTTTCCTTGATTCCTGAAGTATTATCCAAGAAAAAAAGGCAAAAAAAAAACAAAAAAATGGAGAACGTGTGAAACAGGAAAAACTGGATTTTCCAGTGCGTTACCACTACACCATCACGACTTTACTACTAAACTGATACTAAAATACCTACTTGTTTATGGTTCACAGCGTTTGCGCGCGAAACCTAATTCTTTTTGTAATGCGTATTACACGTTTTATATTTTGTGCCATCAATTCTTAACAAATTTGTCGTATTTGAAATAGTCTTCAAATGCCCAAAAGACCAAATCCATTTTTCGTGTTGGCAATAATGACTGGATTGCTTTGGAAATCGTCTTATGATAAGGTTTGACAAAGAGAGTATTGCGCGATTCTGAGTGATTCACTAAGGCTTCGATTAAAATTCACAACTTGCCAGCAGCTTCTGTTTTTTCATCGTCACTCAGATTCCATTTTCTTTAAAAAATGAAGTAAATTTTCTTCATTGCACAGTGGAGCAGACGACGGAAACGGAGTCGTAGTGCGCAGCGCCACTGCCGGTCGCCTGGGATATCGCGGAAGAGCCTATACTTAGCCATAGCTCCGTTACGGATGCGCCGTGTTCCGAATTTGACACTTGAAATTGGATTTTAGCCCCCGTATACTTTTAATTACCGGGGTTAATTAATAAAATCACCATTTCCCTACGCTCTTACTGTTTTATTTTTTGCGGTAGCCAAAGGGGGGGCCCGGGCACCCTGGGCCCCCCCTAAATCCGCCTATGCTTGTGTACGTGCGTGTGTGTGTGTGTTAAAACTCTGAAGCCGTACCTTTGAGTCGCTGTGGTTTCGATGATCTGGTTAATTTCAGAAATAGCATTCTACAGCGGCTGGGAAACCCGATATGAGAAAAGTTGTTTTCTGGATCACGGGACCGTAAGGACCATTAGGAGACCAATTTTGTGAGAGTAAACAATATAATTCTATTTTCGTTTTTAGATGAGCCAGTTAAACAAGAAAATGCAGCTTAAGCGCAGTGGGCAGAACATGTTGTAGGAGTTTTGTTTTATAAAACGCGTTTTGACAATGAACTAGCTGTTTCGTAGTGCCTGCATTAGACACTTTTGGTGTGGAGTAAGGGAGCAGCTGCTTTCGATGACGGTACTCATTGTTGTTTAGTCATTTTCAATGAATGCATCAACATAACAATTACACCATACACAGCTTAACGAGTATCTATCGCTAAGGTCAAATACATGTAGGTATACTAGTGCAGAACTGATCTCGACTTACCTCGTCTGTGACATGAATTGGCTTTGCGTAAGCTAGTTACGTCAAATAACTGGGTCGATGGAAATCGACGAGCCTTGATACGCCGTAAAATGTAGGAATTTCGTAAAATGTAAAAATCGTTACATTTTACGTTGCTAAGCCTCTCCTAAAGTGTAACAAGTTGTTAAATTTTACGTAGTTGTTACATTTCACGTCGAACGCACATGCAAGAAATGTACCATTGTTACATTTTACGAAACCCACGTCATATTGTAAAGAAAATGACCAAAATCACGAACAAGTGGTATCTGACACGGCCGGGAGGTACTGGAGTATTTTTCGACGAGGAGTGCCACCAGAAAAATTTGAATACCTACCCGTTTAGAGAGTGGGCTCGAACAAAAAAGTGACCCATTTAGAGACTAATTTGTGTAAAAATTTACTTCTGTTCCAGACATTCAGGAAAGCCACCTTTTAGGTATATTTTTTTCGAAAATGGCACCATTTTGGAGAGTATTTTTTCTGTGAAAAAGCACCCTTTTGGGCTGCACTTTTCCAATACATCTTCTGCAGGAACGGCACGGGCTGAAACGACATGAATTTGGCGACCTATTATCATTTTTATTAGTATTACGTTACTATCACTGCTGTTACTACTATTAATACTATTACCACTATCACTAGTATTACTCGTTATCGTTATTATTATTATTATTATTATTATTATTATTATTATTATTATTATTATTATTATTATTATTAATCTTGTTGTTGTTGTTATTATTATTATTATTATTAAATTTATTTATTGAGGACACAATACATGTTCAGCAAAGTGCCAATATATCATGGTCGTCAAAGATTTTAAAATCATCTCATTTATAGTTCAACGTTGTCCTCGGGCTTTCCATAACGGACAGCGAGTGCTATTCCAAAAGGATTTAAAGGGGCCCCTATGTTCAGCTTTAACGATATTGTGAGGAACGTCTTGACAGCTGTGGGTGCAGAGCTGGCCTACTTTTTGGAAACGAGGAGGCTGAGATTTACAATCTTGTTTAGGCGTGCACCAACTTCAAAAATTTATTATTTCTGAACTATCGGCAAATATAACTATATCCATCTGTAGTTTGCCACGAAGAACTGAATTCAGACCGCAATATTATCTCTGACTTGTTGAAAACATTCCTTGTCAAAGAACTGGGGATCGTTTCACGATGATGTGTAAGTTCAAAAATTTCGTTAATTTGAACTCTGGAGGCAGACATTTTTCGAGACTAACGACTAGTCGGCTGCGGTCACAAGGTCATTAGAGTAGCTGGTAACGGACATACAAAACACGCGACGATTTAATGTGGAATGGGCCCCAATATTCTGTGATTTAACAGAATGATTTGATCTAGGTTTCATTGAAAGTGAATTGCATCATAGTGGAACAAAAACCGCCAACGTCGAAGTCAGCGATGTTTAATATGAGCATTTAATGCAATGCATCAAAAGGATTTATATACCAAATTCCCTTATCAGCGAGGTGCAACACAAAAAGTAGCGCCTCATCTCGTGACTTCCCTCTATTTATAATAGAATGTCCAATCTTTGTGTTGTTTTTAAGCAATGCTATCATTTTCAAAACAATTGGAAGTTATTTCAATATTTAAAGTTATATAATTAACAAAACAAAGTTAACACCTTAGGCAATACCTCCGTGTCTCTGAATTACACATGGCGATTTTGCAAAAAAAAATTCCACGTTAATTGTTTAAAATTTCATTTGCGTATTATTTTGCGTCGCAATGTACTACGCTCCAGACTTGTGAGTTAACCACCTTCCGAGTAATAACACTCGAACATTTAAAAATTACAGAATTAAACAAATGTTTCGCTGATACCTGAACGTATTATTTCCGTGACGTCACTATCCTTTTTATAACACCCGACTAGAAATTGTTGATGACATTTAAGATCGCTATTTTAGTGATATCTTAATTGCGGTTGGTGAGCCTCCCTTTAGTTCTCAACAAACCGTCTAATGACTAAATCGAGCCTGTGTGAAATCTGCAAATGTTATTTGAGGTTAATTGTCGGGCATCTGCGTCTTCGTTAAAAAAAAAACACTAATACTTTTTATGCTGGTCCATGATAGTGTTCAAGTCATTTCGTCAAAGGTAAGTCGTTCGTGGTTGCTTGTGTGAATTCGGCTTGTTTTCATAATATTCCAATGATTTTTGCATTAGCTTTAAATTTTTATACTCTACTTACTACTTTTAGTTCTAATAAATTATTTTCGCAAACATTTTTACTGAATAGCTTGACAGTAATTTCATGACAAGCCTAGTGTTGCTGGTCTACCGAGCGGAACAAAGAACTGCGGCTGATGTCGTCTGTTTAATTTGAGACATAATTGTGAGTTAAAATTCGGTCTGCGCGATCCGATTTATGACATACCGGCGACATCCTTCGACAATCGTTCAAGCATGGTATCAAGAAATGACAAACCATCAGTTTATTGCAAACACAAAAAACACTTTTCCTCTCAGTATGGAACTAAAGTCAAAACTACAAAGTTAGTTCTGGTCTAATCTGTGTTTTTTTTTTCAGAAATTCGAGCCGGTGGTGCGGTATTTTTGAGTTCCTCAGCTTTTCAAAACAGAAAGACCACCCGAGAGGAGCAAAATGATGCTGTTTTTTATTTTTTACCGATCATTTTGAAAATCATGCCTTTGCTTTTGTAAATCTTTTCAAAAAATATATTCACACCAGGCCTTGACTGAAATTGATGGGGGCGGGTGTTAGTTTTTTACAGGTTTCAAAGTGAGTCGAAGTACACATACTTCTTGTCCTAAGCGGATCATTTGTTGGACAGAACGGTGAGTTTTGTATCCCCTTTAACTATTAACCCGAAAGTGTAAAAAATGAACATCATCACCTCTAATTACCTCATAGTGGGTGTCAAGGACGACACAGTTTAAAGAAAACCATGAGCGTATAACTTCATAGCAGTTCACCTCTTCAACAGTTTCTGGACCTGATTTATTGTATTTTCTCCTGAAACTGGTACAGATTTACTTTCAGATGACGCCCATAAAGTCACGCCACTTCATAATCGTCGTTTTATTTTACTGCATCGGCGGCTCTTCGGCGACATACGTCTTTGACCCGAGTCAACGCCTATATCTGGATTTTGCCGAAACTTGTCGAAACCCAGATGGATCACGCAACTTTTGGTGTGAAACTTTCTGCCCTTATGTCCGACACATGTACGTCTTGAATACCATTACGCCTTCGCTATGCGTGTATGGACTGAAAAATCGTCTCAACTGCTCCGAGGTGACAGAAGTTTGCAACATTGGGAAAAGTGGTCGATCATGGTGCTTCTCGTTTAACGCCACGTTTACCAGTAACATATACATATCAGGAAACTCCGAGGAATTCTCATCTTGTTTCTTCGAAGGCAAGCCGACATCCATATGTGCCAAAGATCCTGAGTGTATGAAGTGGTGCAGACCATTGATAGAAAGCTCGAAGGTATGAACACAATTGTTCGTTGAAACTCTAAGTTTGGTTGCCCGCCGCATTTAGGCCCGTGCGCCTACATTTGTGAAGACGCATCTTAAAAAATATTTTTGTTCACGACACACAGATGCACGCGCTTAATCTTCATGTTTTGTCCAAGTCAACTGTTCATAAAAAGTCCATTGTCAGTTTTATTGCCAAAACGCTTTGGGTTTATTGTATGGGATAGACTTTTTAAAGTTCTAAGCGTTGACCAGGTGAGCTTTAAAACAACAAAACACTGTGATTTTTTTTGCAAATCGACAATTCTCGCTGATGCCTCAGAGGCGGATCTACGGGGGGGAGGAGCAGGGGGCTTAAACCCTCCAGGGACAGGATCAAAACTATGAAAAATAAAATAAAAAAACGACGCCAGGAAAACGAAATCATCTACAAAAAAATCTTACACGGGAGGAGAGAAATCCCCTCCCGACCTTCCCTCCGCTCGTCGCTACGCGCTTCGGATTCCGCGCGCGAATCAATTCTTAGAGTTTCATGCATTTATCGAGCGGGCCGGGCGAATGAGTGGGTGAGAGTACTGTGTTGACGAAAGGCACCCACTTAAGTAGACTGAGATCGATGACGACTAATTTTTCTTTTATGCCAACAGGAAACTCCCGCAACAATCAGGAAGTGTTTAAAAGACGGCAAGGCTTTCGAAGGTTGTAAGGACAAGGAATTCTGCGAGGAAATATGCGCCAACGGACGAAGGCAAACTGAGAATACCCCGGACTTTGTACTGAAGTGTGCCTTTCTTGGAAAGCCCCGATAACGACTACGGCAATTTACGCTGACAGTCGTTGCTTTCTAAAACACACGTCACTGACTAAGCATGTCTTTCATAAAATTTGTTTGAATCACGTGGAATTAACTGTTCACACGCGTGACAACACACTAGGTTCTATAATAAAGCCTCATATGAACACGTTCGTTTAACAACATACCATGCACTATATATAGTGTTTTGCCATGGCCTACCAATGACGGGCAGGGTTTGTACAAAGATAGGCCGGCATAACCGGTAACGACCAGGGAGAGACTACCCGCGCAGCGACATCACCGGGTGGGGGAGTGGAGTGTGGGAGAGCCATGGGGACGACACACATCCGACAGACAACAATAATTCCAGCTACCAATTAGTTAAAAAGTTAGGTTGAGTTATCGTCGCTGTACACAAACGAAGTTTAAGGTTAGTATAAGAATGAACACTCAACGAACCACAACGCTACATTTAATAGTCAGCCTCAGACACCGTCCCGTGGGCAGGCTTTGTTTACAAACCACAACCTTGGCTTTTTAAAATCCCCGAATTCTTGTTGTTTACCATATTTCGTTGGTTCGTGGTTTTGAATACTCTGGAATTGAAACTGGACTAGATCTTGCGAATTTACAAGATATGTTTTGATTTTTCCAGGAACACGTTGAGGTCACATTTAGATTGTCAATGTTTCGGACGTTTCGAAAAACACCGAAGGATCTTAAAATTTTCGCGATTGTTACAAGAGAATGCGAAAACTCGAGAATTTTTGTTAGCAGACCAAAGGTCACGATACGGTGGCCCGAAAGTATCATCGCTATTTTAGTTTATTAATTTTTTTTATTTTTCCTTTTCCACCTTGGAGGAAATATTTCAACCTAGGTGGAAATTATTTTCACCCGAGTGGAAAATATTTCAACCTAGGTGGAAATTATTTTCACCTGAGTGAAAATGTTATACATCCGGGCACCTATTTTCATCTGTGTTGTGATTGGATGAAGTCTTGTAGGTGAAGGCCGATTGGGCCAGCCATTTTGTTCAACAAAGTTCAGATTTGGTTGCAATGTCGGCGTCTTATCTGCCTCTTGGATTTGCCGCGGACTTTAACAGAGACAGCGTGATTACGTATTACTCCTAGTTCCAAAACAACTCTCTGAATAAAGTTGCCGGATTTCAACAACGAACCCAAGCCATTAACAAATATAGTATATGGTATAGAATATTGAGAAATTTCCGATAAATAAATGACAGATTATTGTTGTTGTCCAAAAGCCTCACCCTTCCCGTGCTGACAGGTTTCAAAGACTTAAAGTTACACAACTAGCAACAAAAGGCACAGATAGTGTTATAAATATCCCACAAATGGTAAAAGACGTACGGTGAATCACATCTTATGGATTCACAAGAGGATACAAATTCCTTGCACAGATTGTCCTGTATATGCTAACACTTTTAACACATATGTCTGCAAACATGTGGTGGCAGAATGATCTAACCGATTGACATGAATAAACAAAACAAAGAGCATTGTTTTTAGAGTGCTACAAAAGGGTGTGCAGCTATGGCTTGACACGTGACTTGTTCCTAGCGAAAGTAGATGACGCCACGTTAACCAAACGGCGTACAAGCATGAAAATAATTTTCACCCGGGTGAAAATAATTTCCACCTAGGTTGAAATAGTTTCCACCCGGGTGAAAATAATTTCCACCTAAGTTGAAATAATTTCCACCTAGGTTGAAATAATTTTCACCTAGGTTGAAATAATTTCCACCTAGGTTGAAATAGTTTCCACCTAGGTTGAAATAGTTTCCAGCCGGGTGAAAATATTTTGCACCTAGGTTGAAATAATTTCCACCTAGGTGAAAATAGTTTCCACCCAGGTGAAAATAGTTCCCACCTAGGTTGAATTATTTCCACCTAGGTGGAAAAGGAAAAATAAAAAAATTAATAAACTGAAGTAGCGATGATACTTTCGGGCCACCGTATCACGATTCGCTTCTATTTATAATATAAGTCAGAATTTTAACTATGTTAGTTGCTAAAACCGACACATCGTGCGTTTGGGGAAATTTGGTAGTTATTTTTGTTTCGGAGGTTGGTTGTGGACATGTGAACCTCCCTTCCGTTGAAAAACTGAGACTTGTTGAGAACAGGCTTGACAGAGCGGGTAAGTTTTGTTCTGTGAATGCACAAATCCACTGTACTGACTATTGTCTACTCGACCTCAGATATCATATTTCATCTACAGTAAAGCACATCTCATCTATGAGAAACAAATGAATTGAAGCCAATTTGATAAAGACACTTGGATTCAGTACAAAATTAATAAAAAAGTAGAATTTGCTTAAAAGGCGGGTTTCCAACGTCGTCATTTCAGTCCATCACATTGGCAGAAAACGAACAAACAAACAAATAGCTGCATGTTTATCACAGTGATGTACACACGGAGTGAATTTGAGAAACGAGTGAAAGGTGTGTACGATTGTTTTGAAATAGCCCAGTCATTGAGATACTAATACAACACTATTGGAGATGATAGTATCCCTACCATTGAACTAAGGTCAACAGGGGTAGTCCAGGAAAGCCAACCTAAGCGAAAAAATCCAGGACACATCCATGCAAGATTAAAACAAGACAAAAATATAATTTTTACTGTCCAGGACCCAAAACAAATAACCTCAAAATCAGAATTTTCACTTATGCAAAATAGTCCAAAGTAATATTTTCACTCTGCAAGACGGAAAACACAAATAAAAATTTATGACTTTAGTTATCAGGTTTAATTTCTTTTGTCTCATAGAACCGAAGTCATTGTACACTTGACCTTTAAATGTTGGTCCTGACGTGATAAATTGCAGGTCCTAGCTTAAAAATTCTGATTTTGAGTTGTTTTTTTAGTCCTGCGTCGATTTTAATGGAAAACATGTGTCATGCTTGGATTTTTCAGATTTGGCTTTCCAATTATGTAACACATGTCCAGTTTGTTTATGTGTTTAGTCTGTCCAGGCTCTTCACCAGTTTCTGAAATTAGTCATTCACTGTAGACGGTTGTGCAGTATGGCCAGAGCCGAGGCAAAGATTTTATAGATATAGTATCTTTGGCCGAGGTTTACTCGGTTTGGCCCGGGCCGGGTTTGTCGAGTTCAGACTCACGGAGGAATAAACAAGCCAAAACACTCTACGAGCGTATCTTCGTAAAGTATACACGAATTGAAGCTAACTCGTGTAATTAAGGTACGTGTTCGATTGTTTAAGGAATAAAGATTTCACTCAGTTCTAAGATGATAGATGGGCCTTAGACGGCCCACGCATATTGACTGTAAGGTCATGTAATCCCTTATATCATGTGGGAACTCAGTGGACTCTCGAAAATACGCTAGTTCCAGCGTTATCTAAGAACTTCTGGATTTTTTTTCAAACTGTTTTATTGTAGGCGGAGCCAAAAATTACTCTGCATAAAAATATTCTCGGAATACTCTGAACAAGCCTACCTGAGTATCATCAAGTTTCTCTGAAGATATGAAAACACGCCTAGTATATAACAGTGGCAGATTTAGGGGGGAGGGGGGCCATGCCCCCCCCCCTAAAATTCTACCAGATACCATTGGGAGTCCGGGTGCGCGCAAGCAGGGGCTCGTCGGGGAATAAACAATGCATAGGCCCTGAGCAAACTGCACAAACCCCGTTTTTTTTTTAGTCAACAGGTCCCCAACCCCAAACATTCGAGGCTTCTGCGTCCCCACATTTTAGGCTGGGCCTAAATTCTGGTTATTCCCGTGCCCTGTCCCCCCTAACTCAAGTCCTGGATCCGCCCCTGTATAATTTTAACATTTTTATTTTCATATTTCCTTAATCCTACGTTCTTGATCAAAGCCCGAAAGAGCAATTGTTTTCCATACCGAGACCGATCGTGAAATGAACTTAAATGTAGCCAACTTGGTTTTTGTGTCGATCAGTTGCCGCACTCCGAACCGGTTTACTGGAGTCAGTTTCAACCAACATTGCAACTAGTGAGGCTTAGGCAGTTGATGCAACAGAATGCCCACCCACAATAAAAAAGGAAAATTGATACACTTTGCCTACCGAACTATTCTCAAAGCAACCAGAGTAACACGGAACAAAAAAACGTTTTGAGCTTAACAGTCGGCCTCATCGTGCCGCCGCGAAACCCTCTCATGCCCAATGAGATAAATATGCTCGGGCCGTACTGAAAGAAATTGCCTGACGCGCCCTCTTACGAGGAGGGCCAAAGCGTTTTCGAGAAATCTAGAGAAGACGCGAGAATTGTTACTGGAGAAGCTGGAAGCGTTGTTAGGGACTAAATAATACGATTAAAGTTGAAAATATTCGTGTCTTAAGTAACCAGTTCCATCAAATTACATCCATGAGCAAACACTAAACCTCGCTGATGATAATTTACTGAGTTAGGTAAGTCTTTATTGAAGAAATTTAAGTGCATTTTTGTTGGTATTTTTGCCGCCATATTGAAAACAAACCGTCCGCACAAAAATGATGCAGTTCTGTAGGATCCAAGAA
>NMRA01000013.1:1528820-1543946 GCA_002633005.1 Phoronis australis | reverse complement strand
GGAGCCTGCCTGCGCTGCCTTCGGCAGCTTGGCTGCGGCCCGCCTAAGTGCTATGACGCCGGAGCCTGCCTGCGCTGCCCTCGGCAGCTTGGCTGCGGCCCGCCTAAGTGCTGCGCCGGAGCCTGCCTGCGCTGCCTTCGGCAGCTTGGCTGCGGCCTGCCTAAGTGCTATGACGCCGGAGCCTGCCTGCTCTGCCTTCGGCGGCACGGCTGCGGCGCGCCTAAGTGCTACGCCGGAACCTGCCTGCGCTGCCTTCGGCGGCTGGGCTTCGGCCCGCCTAAGTGCTACGCCGGAGCCTCAGTGCCTGCGCTGCCTTCGGCAGCTTGGCTGCGGCCCGCCTACATGTAACTCTCTGATTTGGTGAAGACTGTCAGGACCTGGGTAACTTAGTAAATTTAGCTCCAACCCGGTACCTATTTCGATGTGGTCGGTGAGGTTGAAGTGCTACGGATTAACTTCTTAGTCACATTGTGAAATGATGCGATCTGGACATGGGTTTGGTGAACGTATCGTGCTTAATAATTCACCAATATACGTACTTCATTTTTTTTTTCAAAATGCAAGTAAGCATTCATTTTCCCGTATTCATAAGAAATGCTTTGAGCCCACTTTCGCATGCGCAAGAAACTCAAACAGTTACAGTTTCTTTTAATAATACTCGGTTGTTGTTCTCAGTATCATTACCACACGTAGTCCGAAATTTCACACATTTTCGGGGTCGTGAACCGTCGGAGTTGTGAACCTTTGGAGTATTGCCTTCAGAGTACTGGGCTGTTCCCAATTCCAACGCTATGAGCAACTTAAGTAACCTGACAAAAATTTTTTTATTATTAAGTCATTGTCATACTAAACGTTTCCGTCTGAGACTGAGATGGAGTATACTCTTTCACTTTTAAAGCACGCATTATTCGAAAGTTTGGCAGAGAGTAACCCTCAGGAATCCAGAAATAGAGCTTGTCGATCACAATGCATCCGAGCTTTGGTCCCGTTTTGCGAGTAACTGTCATAGCATCCTCATTTCTTGGACTAGATCTACGAATTCCG
The DNA here is from genome assembly GCA_002633005.1 of Phoronis australis. Classification (NCBI taxonomy): domain Eukaryota; kingdom Metazoa; phylum Phoronida; family Phoronidae; genus Phoronis; species Phoronis australis. The sequence goes on along the minus strand of NMRA01000013.1, from coordinate 1,542,902 downwards.
TCTGATGTCAGGAAAATGGAGCCGCCAAGATTCATCGTGGGGTAGACAGATTTCCTTTCTTTTGGGCTTAGCTGCCTCAGAGCGCTACGGAAAAAATGGCCGACGTCTGCGAGATATGACCAAAAGGTTCACCGTTTTAGAAATTCGATCCACCCTCTACGCAATGCTGGCTACGAGCTTATTAAAGCAGTCTTTGGTTTGGCTTTTGTAAAATGTTTGGTTATTTATGTGACTTCCGTTTCATACAAAACGGGACAATTCTCGAGTTTTGAGCCCATTTTTGAAAAAGCTATAGTCGCACGCAACAAGTCATGTTTTTGCATTTGTGCAGGTGAACCTTACGTTCATTAGGACAGAAATGGTGGATAGTTTTTAAGATAAGTTTTAAAACTTACGTAACGCTGCTATAACAACAACGTCTGCATGGAAAAGTCTATTTTTATGTTCTCAAGCATACCAACAAATTACAATACGACATACTGTGCAAAGGTGTAAAGACTATCATAAGGTAGTTTTCAAAATAAACTGGAAAATGTTTCGGCGCAAGAAACGGCTACTAAATATTCATTTCATTTCGACTAGAATCCATTTCAATTCTAGATAAATCTCAGCAAAAACTCAACAGTTGTTGTTCCATTTAGACAGTCGAAATCGCGAGATCTTACTACATATTGGCCCATTCACAATCAATTAGTTACTAGGCGCAGTGTCACATTCATGTCCAACAAGAGTTCGACTAATTTGACAAATAATTCCGACAAGAGGTTTATCCAAGTGTAGTATAGCCAGGAAGAGTTCTGTCGAAGTCTGTCTATTTTGAAAACTTTGGTACACGTATCTTTAAAATGCAACATCGCAATAATAAATTTTATTTTTAATTATCAATCAATTTACTTCTGCAATAAAGACCACAGGCGTACAGTACAAAGGAACAGCATGTAAAATACTTAAAAGTGCAGCAAGTTATCACGGAGTCAAAAAGCACAAAATACATATTGACATAGGTTAACTAATTTAGCATCATCACTTGTTGACATTAATCTATTGAACTTAAAAAAGACGGAATATTCCAGTAGTACACTTCAATATAATTTTCTCTCTAAGTTCAGAATATTTATCACAGCTTAGAAGAAAATGATACTCGTCTTTCACAACATTGAGGCTGAAGGGGCACACTCTGTTTGCCGTATTTAAATTCAAGTGCCTGCAACTTCAATCATGAGAATGAGGTTAGAACAACTAAAACGTGCCATGGACACAGTTTGTGCACGAGGTATACTCAAACTTAAATTTTCCCATTTGAATTCTTTAATTTGTAATTTGAGTATAAAAATACGGCTTATGATTACTCTCAACACTCTGTCTAAATCCTTGAAAATAATAATCCCTTATTCAAAAATTAGCAGAATAATATTTTCACACACAATGCCTTGATTTAACCAGACTTCTTGAAATCCATACTTTGACAATATCAGCCGATTTCATAAAGATGGTTTAACAAAACCAAACTTAAACCGGGTCTTCCTACATCTGGTCTAATTTTAGACCCAATTTGCGTTTCATCAACGTGGTTAGAAGTCTGAAAGCCTGGTTTTGTTAGACCAGGGAGCCGGTTTAGTAAAACCAGGTTTAAAGTATCTAAGCCACCCTGCTGTGTCGATCTGGATTAACCCAACAAGGAAACTATTGAAGTGCTTCAATGAAACCTTGATCACGTGGGTATACAATGGCATACACTAGTAGAATCAGTGCAGACATTTGCGAAAAAGGTGTAAAAGCTATTCTCATGAGGAAAAATGTAATGTGTATGACCAACACACGTATTAAAGTATATGCTCACGATTAGCCGTAATATCATAAATGTCCAAATTTATTTCCGTGCCATTTTAGTGTTTATTTTTTGCGGCCAAAGGGGGGCAAGACCCCTTCCCGGCAACATTAAGTCGGCATTTTTCTAGAGGGTTAAATAGCCAATGGAAAAAAAATGATTTGAAGTGACAATGATTGTGCTTGTTATCAACAATTTGATTAATACGTTTCCTCGACTTAGTTCTCTCGATCGAATCTGCGCAATAAAGATATCTTTTTCAATTAAGTCATATGAGTATGTAAATCTCAAACCGGTGTGGAAAAATAATAAGACCGTCTGGTCAGCACGCAACCTATTGGCCACATCTTTATCAAGTTCTAACGCTAAACTCGTCGCTTCAGAGTGTGAACGCTGTCGATTATTTGCATGTTTTTTTTATCATTGCTCTTTTGCCGATGTGAAACAATACTTTTGTAGATAATCAAGTACACAAACTGGTAGCAAACTTTTAATCGTCCTGTATGCACCATAAAATCCGATATATAAGACCGTGACCTTGTAAGCGAAATCGGGGACAACTTTTTCAGTGTCAGGATCCCCAATATCAGGCCTCATTGCTTCTTAGTAATAATATATAATATAAGGCCAACTGTCCCTTTTCTTGTGTTTTCTGCCCATAACTCACAACCGGAATGATAAATATTGTCAAAATCAATAAAATAACGACTGGATAAAACCATTCTGAAAAATTCTCGAAATTAAACCAACAACCCAAAACATGAAAAGTTGAAATAATGCATTTCCTGGAAAAAAATTAAAAATGTAATGCCCCACACATGAGGCCTTAATATGAGATTTAATGGGAAATGTAAAAAAAACTTTTCAGGCGGATCTAACAACTCCAGCCGCAATAACGAAAGCAAACGAACGTCATCCTATATCAACATCAGGTTTTAAGTGATACCCAGGGACAAAATATTTTCCAGTTAAAAAGATAAAATTAGGCCAGTCAAACATTCCATTTAAACAAATCTGCAATGTCTTCAGAAACAGCTGTCTTAAACATCAATAGAACACGCAAGTCGCCATTCATTAGATACCGTATAGTATCGCCATCTTTTGCACTTAGGAAGCAAAACTTACACTACAGCATGTTATATGCTCTGGGTAAAATGAATATTTGAAAAAGATTTTTAATCAAACCCTTAAACTACTCAAACGAGCAGCACCTCTTTTCTTTCAGACATGGTTCTATCAGACTTCATGAGTAATGGATGTCCTTGGAAAACCACATCAAAACAATTTGTCAGCTTGCACGTTTTATTCCACAGAAGACAATTTTCAAATAAAACAGAATGTAAGAACAGCACCAAGTAACTGATTTATAACCAAATGCAATTTAACTATCACAATTTCTCAAATGCATTTTCAACAACTTAAATATGGTATTTCATCATTTACTTCATCAAATATAAAATTATTAAAACTAGTAATACTAGAATGACGAGCGTGGGTACTAAAATATATCAAAATATCCCCACGTATCGAGGGATGCGCTCTTTCTGAAGGGTGTGTGTCTGTAGCACACCCTTGAGAAAGAACGCATCGCTCGATACGTGGCGATATTTCAATATATTTTAGTACCCACGCTCGTCATTTTAGTTTTACTAGTTTTACTATTTTATATTTTTATTCGTGTGTAACTGACGGCATAGCAACATCTACTTCAACAAAGATCATGACCAAAATAATCACTTTCCATAAACGTTTCACAAAGTCTGACTTTCCTTTGGTTTCCATTCAACAACAAGAATACTTCCACAGTATTTTGTCCGTAGATGCTTTCATGAGTGACTGGCACCGATGGCACTGTACACTCATTTGTGAGGTTAAAATAAACACTCCATCACAGCTCAATTGCACATTAATACATTGCTCGCATGCATTTTAATTTGAAGAATAAAGCTAAACCACATAAATTATGGCCAAAAGTATGAGACCTTTCAAAGACGCAAGGCTCTCTTTGCTACAGAACGCCACTGTCCTTGAAATCTTGTATACTTCTATCATCGTATCCTAGCAACTCGGACAATATTTGGTGCGTGTGCTGACCCAGAGTGGGAGGAGCTTGTTTGACGCAAATTTCATAATCCGAGTACTTGACAGCAGGGCCTACAATTTCAGATTCCAGATTTGATTTTCCTTACACACCTACACATCATCAGGCACGGTAATTCTCTGGTTATTTCGCACAAAACCAATTGTGACAAAAATGTTGTTTCTCCACTTTTCAAAAGGCTATTGCTGCAAATATTGGAAACTTTACCAAAAAGCTGTTTTATGACATCTACACAATAGAAACCCCACTAGAAACAGAATAACATTTTTCCAATTATTACTTTTGTGAAGAAACTTGGCAAAATAGAATTTCACTTGTTGGCCATAGTGACGGTGTGCAAAGTAAGTGGACAATTACTTACTGTAGTGCAGCAGATAGCAGAAGTGAACCCACAATCCTTTGCTAAACACTACACCACACTCATGGCTGAGCTACATGGACACAGTGGTAACGTGATCTTGTGTGCAGCATTAATCCTTGTGTTTCTCACTCCCTCTGACTGCGGGTCATCACAATGAGCCATCAAGAACAGTTCCAAAAATGAGCCATGCTGCCTCCATTCAAATTTCCCTCAATTCCTTGGGGTTATTTAGATCATTCTGATAATAGGTGGTGCACACAAGTCAAGTCGCCCCATGGTGTTACTCATACAGGTTACACAATGTTGAGACATCTCAAAGTGACAGTAGTCACAACTGAGTTATGTCTCTTTATTTCTGTTGTACTTACCAGCATAATGCCGGTGAAACAGTGAAAATATTCAATTTTCAAATTAGTTTCCAGAGAGCAAAGTGTCTAAATAAATGAGCAAGGAAAAATCAGTTATGACCGAGGCCCATCACGATTCTGTAATCCCCAAACAAGCAAAGTCCCCCAGAGGGCAGCAGTGAGTACCTATTGTAATTACCAGTAAGAAGCATTCATAGTTGCCAGGTTTCAAAATACCATGTAATATAACACCAATACTGTCTGAGACCTGAATAGTGGAAAATCTTACCAGGGACTCTGACGGAGCCACAAGTTGGATGATCAAAACTCTGGATTAAGCCACTGTGTTCCACCTGGCATAAGAACAATTCAACAATTATGTTTAAGCCTGATAATGCTGGCAGCTATCACCTGATATCTTGAAGACTAGCAAAAATTAAGACATTTATATATTAACTACATGTTGACTGGTGAAATGCCCAAAACAATAGCCATGCATCAGAACCATGCTAACCTGTTCCAGACTAACTTGTACAATGATGCCACAAGTTTTTATGACTAACTTCCTTTGCCCAATTAAAGCTCTTCTCTTTACAAAATTATACAATATGGACACACTTTTGACAGCTTCGCGAGTAAATCGACAATTAAAAGTTCTAGAATGAACATGTTCAAGACAACTCTTTTCCTTAGGCAAATGGACTTAACAAATTTGTCTCACCTGCTCATTAGCAAACACCTGTGGAATGTTGTTCACTGGGCCATAAGGAACACCACTGCCTTCAAAAATGTTTAACCAGTCCGACAAGGTCTTTCTTTTGAATCTTAGAAACAAAAATAATGATGGTTAAAGAACTTGCACAAACTCCATTCAATCAATTTTTGTCTTAAAGCTGTATTTTGCCACTGATAAGACATGAATGTTTCATTTTAAACCCAAGTGGTTTGGAGTTTATTCCATCTTGAATAGTTGATGAATGAGCTGGCAACTAAAGTCACAGGCAAAGGCATACACGGGCCATTTTCGAATCTACAACTTTAGGGCTAACTAACCCCAATGAACTCTGAAAGACTTTCCTGAGTAGATGACTGTTTTGATGTTCTCCTTGGTATGTAAAGTAAATGGAATCAGAATCCTATCATGGTAAGGAATACTGTGAGAACGATTTTATGAGAGCGAACAGCCTAATTGGATCTTTAGTTTTAATACAGCTGAGCAAGATGTATGCAGCTTTATTAGCAATACATTTCGAGGATCCCTGTATGCATTAACCCTTGACTGAGAAATGCAGGAACAAACTCCCATTAACATTTTCATCCACCAATTCACAGTTCAGTCAGACTATGGCAATTCTCCACTACTTATAACCTAAGCAAAAATAATTTCCAAAATTGCATTTTAGCGAATAATGAAAACTACATCAAGTGTTGTTTCAAGACAGCTACGCAGTTATAAGTACGCTTTGCCTGGCAACAGACTAAATTTATCGTATATTTTGTTTTGTGAAGAAATTAATTTACAATTACATATAATTTTACTTGTCAGACTAAATAAGCCTGGAATTACCCAAAAATTTCCTCTTTCCTCTATATACACCAGTTCAGAAAAAAAGTGGAGAGAATACATTAAAATAAAAGCACATGTTTTGTCCTGTCGTGAACACATCCACTAACACAAGAAACTGTAGGAACACTGCATTTATCCACCTTCACTCTTATCAGGCTTCTATTGTGAGTCAGCATGCGTGAATAATTGGCTGATAAGCCACCTCTAGAACTACTTTTGGCTGAATGGATGACCAGGCCATAAAATGATAATATTAGCCAAGACCAGTTACTAATGCAACAAAGAATAATGTCGTAGTATCACCTAGCCTTGGTGGAAAGCTGTATACTGTATTGGCTCTAATAAACGCTTAGAAAAAATCATTTCACGGGGAGGGGATTCTTATTGTAGCCTACGGCAGTTGAAAGCCGGTTTCCCAAACGGGTAAAATCGGAAGCTAGGATTCATAAAATTTACGCTTTGTGACGAATTTTTAGCCTATGACAGTCTTTCTACAAAATTGTGGTGCATTGCTATGAACTTCCGTTGTTAAATTACGATAATTTTTCAAAAAATTGTGCTCATCACAGGGCGAAAACTTGCCGACTGATGCGTCGCCGCTGAATCGCCATCGTCAATAGGAAAACTTGTACTCTTGAATAAAAATATAGTTTCGACTCAACAAATTACCTGAAATCTTCCTGATGTTTTACAATTTTTAAAGTTCATGTGGAGTCCAGATTAATTGCGATTAAGTCCAAATGTGCGCTACATCGTACTCCACAACAAGAGAAAAATCTCTGGATGAACACACATGTTGTTGTCACGTGACGTTTGTTTTGAAGGTCGTCTGTGTATGAGAGTGAGTGAGCGTGCGTGTGCGGGTCATCGACGATAGACTTTTTTGTTACAAAAGGCGGAGGATTATGCAAGAAAATGGCGTTTACTAGATTGTTTTTCACTTAAACGGCTGTAACGTGCAAGGTGAGTGCTGGTTAACTCACAGATTTTGTGTGCACAGGCCGACGGTCGTTAGCTCTGCCGTGGAGTATTAATAGTCCAAGGCTCGATCTACATGTTGGGGACGAAGTGAACTACCCGGGCTGTGTGAAATTTCTGGGTCTAACGGAGACACTGACGCAGTGGTCAGCCAGCTCGCTGTATCAAGACTATAGTCAAAATCCAAATTCGTTTTATCGTGTCCCTGTCAATAATAACGGCATGCTAAAGTTTCTTAATTTTCGTACTTCAGGAACATAACAATCACGTGTTTTGTACACATACGCGCACGCCGCAGATCACATCTCGGAAATTGCCGATTTGACGGATGACAATGAATGAGCACAATGAAATTAAACAACGTCGTTTTACAGCTTGTAAGATTCATAATAAACGTATTTTGAATATTGCAATGCATGTGTTCCAAAATCTAAATAACTTGGGTCCTATATTTTTGTATTCGTGCGCGCCGATTGAAAGTAATCGTGAGTGTTGCTGTGTTGCAAAATCTCTTATCCTGGGCCGATTTGAAAAATTCAAAGTTGTACTCATATTTGTTTTCGCTCCTCTTTTCACATATTACAGTAAAAACTACTTGTAACTCTCTCCATAAAAAGTACAGTCTGCTAGGTAGATTGTAATCAGCTGATCATATCCGCATGAGCGAAGCCAGTTATCCTCGCTCGTGACTCGATGAATAGAGCAGCTTGGCGGCATCCCTTTCATCGTGAGCCGAGCGTGACTCAGCCAAGGTGGATAAATACGGTCAAGTTCAATTTTCCATACCCCACCGTTTACCCTGACGACCGGGGTTAGGACCAATCTTATTTAGTGGGACTGTTCATAGCATGTTAACTTCAGTTGTTATGACCTACATGTATTTGCATTTTTTCCTAGAAACTCATAAAAACTGAAGTTTGAACGGTGTCGTTCATTTTGCTGATGCACCACCGGAACTTAAAAAAAAAATTTGAAAATTTCGCAACTAAGGTTAATTTGAAAATTTTTGATTGCATGTTGAAAGGCCAACTTTTAAGTTTTGAACTGAAAAGAAGTGGAAAGTTTGGTTTTTACCTAGACCAAAAATGCAGCTCAAAATACATTTTTTCAACTGTTCAACAACTTTGGAGATAAACACTCAGTCACACTTACTTGTCCGATAACAGCTTGATGAGTTCCTGTCTGTTGGTGACTCTGTCAGAATTATTTCTGTATTCCTTCTTTAGTAGCAACTCTTCTAAATCGACTTTCTACAATTATTTGTAGATAAACAATAATGCCAACTGCTGCGGGGCACCGTTGAGTAAAAAATAATAAATAGCATTTTGGTAGAAACTTTTACTAATTTTAATAGATAACTTAACAAATAGTGAGCTAAGGCTTACTAAAAAATTGCAATTTCAATAAAATTTACTACTGACTTTGATACAGTTTACTCAATTTATCGAAGCACTAAGATGAATTACCAACAGATTAGCTGAAATCACAGCACGAATGGCTGACTCTATATTCACAAGACGGCGCTGATAAATAAAAGTCCCTCTTTTTGACCCCTGAATAAATTGAGAGCAAAAAGCAAGTCATAAGGACAACTGTGTTTGTGTGATAAGGGAGCCATGTGATTTGCCTGAACGTGAAAATTTCTGTGGGAATGTCCCTTGCTTCACTGGTGACATCTAGTGAATTTTACGTTGACTATGGTATTGAAATTGAGCATGGTGTTGCATTAGCTACTGATTGAAATTGTCCAATGGTAAAAATGCACAGGCAACGGCTCTTATAGAAATTTCAAGTGAATATTTTGTCCGCAACTCTCGGGTATCATCTCAAATAACTAATGTTCAAAGAGAGAATTTCTCGTGACACAGTTTGTATCAAATGCGGTAAGGTCAGCAAAACCAATACTGTCTACATTGAGAAGCTTTTCATCAGTTGGTGCACACATTTTCCCAGCAGAATAGGTATTAAATTGGTCTGGATTTTGAATGTATAAGTACCCTTCACCATTAATGGAGAAAAGGGCTTCATGTGGGGAAGAATTTCAGCAAAAGCTTACCAGATTGTTTATCAACGCCAAAACCATTTGGAATTTAATGCATCGGATTAAAGCTAGATCACACAGCAGTTGGAATGGTACGGTACAGTTGGAGGAACAGTAAAATTTTATTTTATCAAAATTTAAGTTTCAACAAGAGAAAACAAGAAGACAATTCTACTTGATTACTTGAAAACATCCAAACAGCTGTCATCAAAACACAAGATGAAACTTTGAGAAAATAAAAAATGACAATTTTAGCCATTATTTTTTTTTAAATTTAAGGAAACTTCATCATCCCAAAGACAACCATCTGACACTTTTACCTGACATACAACAGCAAACTGTTCATTGTTGCCAGCACCAATAATGATGTAGGCGCCATCTAGGGTCTCAAAAGCTTGGTAGGGTACAATGCTGAAGTGTCCTGTACCATGGCGATGTGCTTCCACATTGGCATTTAAATAGTTTGAGCCAATGTGAGACAATGTAGCAACCTGCAAATAACCAAGACTTTTTTTATACCAATTTCCAGTGTTCTCCACAACAGAAACTTCAAACCGAACTGGAATTATTAAAAATTTCACGTACATGTTAGAAAATCCACGTCCATACTAGAGAGTTTGCATACCTTATAACTTGTGTCTCTCTTGCTTAGATTTCCTACAAGCCACCATAAAGATAAACCATGTAAATCTCCAAAATCTTCCTAATCATTACAAATATCTCTCTTTAGTGTCACAATCTCACATAGGAGTTTCCAAGTCCAGATGTTAATCTGGTTCATTGTTTAGCATTTTCAGTCCCTTGTCTGATGTCCCACCTCGCATACCAATTATCGATGATGCTTTAGAGTTGCAAAAACCATATGAAAACAGGTACATATACATTAAGCGGATCACCTTCCAACTGAGAACACGTATTTGTCAATAAATCAAATTTAGTCACATCGTTTCTGGTTATATTTATCATACTTCTTTACGGAAAGGTGATCATGAACTAACTTTTCACCAGGAATTCAATTTCAGAAGCCTAATTGTTCAAAATATCATCAATTTCAGTCCACAGTATTCCAATTTATTTCATCAAATGTGCTAATTGCTCTAGCTACATAAAATGAACTAAAATCATTGTGCATGATATTGAAAATAAGTTGATTACAGTTTGTGCACAAATCTACTGAACTGAGAAATACAAGGTGCTCTGAAAACCATCAAGTTTCTAATCTTCTCTTAAGTGTCAAATTTGCAACATCATACCTGAGTGGATAATAAGTTACAATCAATATGTACACCTTTCCCTGTCCTGTTCCTTTTAAGTAATGCTGCCATTATAGCACCACACGCATAAAGTCCGGTTGATAAATCAGTCATGGCTACTCCAACTCGACAAGGCTCACCATCCTTTAAGAACAAAGCAGTCACATTCATCTACCTACATAAGGTTATGTGGGACCTTAGAGAAAAATATCCAATTTTTTGCACAAAATGAAAACTTAATGATAGTTTAGAAAACTGTAACAGCGTTCTTGAGATTTTATCGTGAACATTATTTCATGCGAAATTTGGTCATGTTATTGATCCCATTGTTTTACTATGAAATAATGTACCTTCTTCTTTTTTTGACAAGTTTCCCTAAAAAAGCAAGGTCACGTGACCTAATTAGTGGCAGACTGGTACTAAGTCGAAAATTAAATTTTGCAGAACTTCTACCTTCAAAAATTTACATATACTTTTCTTTCATTTAAGTTAAATTCTATAGTTTTGTAAATATTTGGCTAAATGAGCACACTTGTCAATAAAGTCCTAAAAACCCTTAAAGAAGGAATCAAAGAACAATGGTGGGTTACCGCTGAATAGAAAGCAAGTTGGACTTGTATTGAACGACCGAGTAGTCAATCTTTATCTTGTGAAGTTGAGTTTTTTATAGTTAGATGCTCCATCCTAATTTAGGATAAAAGAGTTCTACACTTTCTCAATGCTTCATGCAAATATCACAATGGTATTGAGTCTGTACAAGAAGTTTTCACCCATGCACAAGTCAATGCCATATATGCCAGAACGACCAAATGTTGTGTTATAAATTTTCAAAAGTTTTACACTATATAGCTATCGCCAGGCAACGTTTTCAGCAATTGTGGGCATTCACAATAATGTTAGAAGGCTTAGAACAAAGAAAAAGAACAAATTTTGGCAATTATTTTTGTCCGTTGGAAATTGCTGAAATGTTACTGTATTTCCATAGCCATTTGTCAAAACTTATTTCCCAATTATGTCTCAGTCATTCCATGCATCTGTTCTACCTCAGGGCCTGTAATGTGTAGGAGTCCACCAATTGCAGCTGCTACGACATCATAGCCCGCACGGTGAGCCAGTGGACCAATCTGACCGAACCCTGTCAGTGAACAGTATACAAGACTGGGATGGTCCGATCTCAAGTCTTCGTACGCCAGGCCATAGCGAGACAGACTCCCTGGGATGTAGTTCTCTATCAACACGTCACATTGGGACACCAGCTACAATATATGACCAGCAAACATGACATGCTCTCCCCTTCAAATTTCTTTACATTCTTTGGCGATACTGTAAATTCTCATCAACTTAGGGCACAACATGGCGGCCAGGTGAAATTTTGTTTTCTCATTTTTACAATATACCCAGAATGACGATTTGCCATTATCCAAATTCTGTACCTAGAACAACTAACAGAAAATAATTTGAAAACTTTTAGGCATTCAAAGCAATGTTAGAAGCCACTGAAAAACAAAAAAATCACTTTGGCAATTATTTTTGTCCGAAATTGGTGAAATTTTACTGTATTGAGATCAATCTGATAAGCAGTGGTGTAAAGAAGTCAAGTTGTTCCATTATGTTGCTCAGGCCAGTTACACAAAAGGGGTCCGGCTATATCAACAAAGGAACAGAAGTTGAAATGTGCATTGTTTCTGCTTTCTTCTGTTATAAACAGAAGCGATATATCTGCAAGAAAACAACAAACAACCCTTAAACAAAATTACCTGGAGCATTCAAAACACAAATTTCTAACGTAAAAAATATGAACCTTTTTAAGTATGTTTTGTCCTTCGGGATGCTTAAAGTTGACTGTGATGCTCTGAAACAAAATAAATGAATACTAACACAACACAGAGTTCAAGCAAAATGCCCTCAATGCCTAAGATCATATAGCATAAACTCCACCTGGTGTTAATAATCAGGGAAACAGTCCTTAAACTGTGTTTACAGCAAATTTGTGTTGATATGCCATTTGAGTTTTTGCAGTTAGCAAGTAGCTATGACTGGAGTTGGATTAGATGCCTGATAATGACACATTCAAGTTTTTAAAGTGTATGTTTGGAAGAATGTTTTTTATAATTGCACTTTTGCACTTACATAAATTTTTAGCTGAAACGGTGTTTTAAAATCCTTACAGTCTATCAAAATGTTCATCTGATTCACTTTTGATAACGACTTCTGGTTTACGAAGCAATCAGATATCTTGACCTAGCTGAAATGGCCAAGTGAAGCTAAGTGCAGCCTTTACGAACTTATTTCACGTTTTACTCACAGTGCCATCTGGTGGTGTGACGACAAACTGAATGTAAACCTGCATGTACCAGACAGTTTATCCAGTACTTGAAGGTATTAAACAATCCATAAGATGACAGCTTTCCAACAGCCAAGACACCGTCATACCTTTTTGTTTCTGTTGATTGACAAGAAGTATGCAGACTCAGTGCCACAGAAGGGTGGTCCCCAACTGCGCGTTTCATCACCTTTCATTGGCTGCTCAACTTTAATCACCTCGGCACCCCAGTCACCAAGTATCATACTGCAGTATGGGCCAGCCAATACTCTGGAATAAAACATTACAATTATCTCTCCTTTAATGTCAACTCGAGTCTGCAGCGGTATACAAATCCATAGAGATAGTCCATCACTGCTAAGCGTTCCTGCAGTTTTTTTGTCCGACATCACCACTCACACATCAATAAGCGACTCTTTATTAACTAGGTGGTGGTAACAAAGGGGGAACCATAGCTGGATCGTCTGCTTATCAATGTTCTGAAGCCGAGGTTAACCAAATATTCTTGCACTTACTCAGAGATTTGAGCGCATTCAATATAAAACTGCTAATGTGATGAACTATAATATTTAAAGGTGCTACAAACCCATCTTTGATCACAATATCCAACTTTTGATTAAGACCACTTACCGTTGTGGAATTGGTCTTAAATTACCAGCATCAAATTATAGTACTGTTACCGTAGTTACCATAGTTTTCTGGGCTTAGACAGAACTGACACATTTGTAATTGCTCAAAACGAGGCTCTACAAATTGGCTTGTCATGGCGTGGTTTTATGCATCCAGCATGGCAAATTATAATGAATTTTTTGAAGCCCAAAAGCACTTCTTATCTGAGTTGGGAACAAGTTGAGATAAGTTTCATAGCTGGAAATGGTCTAAAACAAAAGTTTCTTCAATGGAGAACAGTCTTCATACCCACTTTCATGTCCTGAACACATCCACTCAAACAAGAAACTGTAGGAACACCACATTTATCCACCTTCACTCTTATCAGGCTTCTATTGTGAGTCAGCATGCGTGAATAATTGGCTGAACTACTTTTGGCTGAATGGATGACCAGGCCATAAAATGATAATTAGCCAAGACCAGTTACTATAATGCAACAAAGAATAATGTCTTGCATCACCTAGCCTTGGTGGAAAGCTGTATACTGTATTGGCTCAAACAAACGCTTAGAAAATTAATTTCACGGGGAGGGGACGCTTATTGTAGTGAGCCGGTTTCCCAAACGGGTACAATCGGAAGCTAGGATTCATCAAATTTACGCTCTGTGACGTAGA
>NMRA01000013.1:1514116-1525494 GCA_002633005.1 Phoronis australis | reverse complement strand
TGCTATTTTCAAATTTTTGCCTACATCAACATTCCAAAACATGCCATGAGGCATGAGTAAATATAAATTATAAATGAAATTTATTTTGACAACATCATTCAAAATTATTTCATCTCCATCATTATAATGCCACATTCAAAAACATATTTTGTAAAAAGCCAAGAGAATGACAGTCACAACTAGTTGAAGTAACTGATGTTTAAAATCCATCTCGACAGACTTTTTTCATTCTGAGATGGGAGCTCTCTTTCAACAATGTCTAGAAACGTGGGACATTCCATTTCACTTAATGGCAAGTATGTTTTGATTTTGTGACATCACAACAAAATCAAATTATCCAATAATGAAATTTAAAAAAATCTTTTCTATGGTTATACTGTAGTCCTAATGGAGCTATTTTTAGCTATGAAAGGATGTTTTTTGTGAACTTATCTTACAGTTGCCGTGAGCCATTACTGACCATCGGAAATGGTGCTCAATATAATTTCAATCCTATTTTGTTTTTCCATACCTTTTCATTTCAGGACAAGAGAACACAAAACAAACAAGTATTTAATAAGAATATCATTTGTATATTTACATAAAAAATTCTGTCTCATTATTTCTCAAACCTTTCAAGATTAAAAATATATAAAAATCTATTTACAAAAGTCTGAGTTCAATATTTTATGTTTACGTCAATGACCACAAAAATATGCAGTTGCTGGGGATCATGGTTTAATTACTAGACAGCTACATGTATGTGTTGTCCCCATGACAAAGTATTGCAATATATTAAACACGAACCAGAAAATTCACATAGAAAAGAATTCCTATTTCCATGCCATGCAAGATATCCTCACATAATAGAATAGACCTTAATCAGAAAAGGACTCTGAAACTCCATGAAAGTGGAGAGCTTTCATTATGGGAACTGAGACAATACAACATGAACAACTGTGCATCCCTGCAGCTCCCCCTGTGTATGACCTTCTTTTACAATTAGGTCAACAACATGCAACAGTATCTTCAGAATCAGTAACATGCACGTTGGAGAATGATCTCTAACCTTCCGAAACAGAAAATCTAAGAAAAACAAGTTTCCTCAATTTGGATGGTGAGATAATTTTTGCTTTCAATAAGTAACAATATTGCTATCTGAAGAAAATAAAATTCAACACTATTCGTCTTTACCCATAATACAGTGCTGAAAATAACAACATGGTGTGAGCTATGACCTTGCACCTGAATCTCTTCCAGCCACGATTGCGGACTCAGCGTTAATAAACGTAGCCTTGAATCACTGAGAAACAAAATTGTTTTAGGCAAAGAGCATTACAAATGCCTTGAGGTGCCGGTGGAGTACACACCACAATGATGATTTACCAGGAGGCCAGAAAACAAGACTTGTACACCCTATGACGGATGCTTGTAACATTCAGCGCACATGTGCATATGTCTGTACAAAGAATTTGCATAATGTATTCATCACGTGGATCACAAGCTCATTCTCCAGACATCACGTTTCTATCTCGTGGATTGTGAACACCTTAGTTTAATCTCCGGACATCACAAGTCAAGCATGTCATTCACAAATATCTAAGTTTGTTCCCCAGGCATTACGATTCCACCACATGGATCACAAATGTCTTAGTTCATTCTCCAGACTGTAGATTTTTGTCTTCAGATTCTTCAGATCACCCTGAATTCCACGCGCCTTTCTTGACGTCCTGTTCACATTTCTCAGTATCGCCATGTCGATCTCATCTGGGGCAACGGTGACATCATCGTCCTTCTCCGCAAAGCCAATTGTGACCTAAAATGGAGAATAGCAAGTTATGCTGAGACAAACATCGTCAACAAAACAAAACAAAGGGTGCAAGTTATATGGTATAGCTCAGAAAAATTTAGCTTGTTCAAACAGACACTACTCAATTAAGATCAAGAGTCCTGAATAAAGCATTACAACACAACGTAAGAAGAAATTGGAAGACACAATAAGCTAGAATTTCCTATATCCAAATTCAGGCAATGACGTTCGATCCAAGATGCAAACTTTGATTTAGACCACCTACTGCTGTAAAAATGGTCCCAATGTGTTCCTTGCCAAAAGATGAAAAGTTATTGTGGAGTTTATAAAGAAATGACAGTTCGTCATCACCTGAAACCATGCTTGGTGCATGAAATGACACGTCACGATGAGACACCTTGTAGACTCTCATCTCAAGCAATAACAAACTGTAGGTGAACTCGAATCCCTGAAATCTCCTATCTGGCTAAGGTACAAGCTGAGATCTCCATGCACACCACAGGTTGTCATTGTTAGCCTAGTCTATTGTTATTCCCTGTAACTGACTGTGTCTGTGTTTCATTACTTAATGGGCCTACCAAGGTGGCCACTGTTTTTTTCTTCTGATGATGGTGTTTCAATAAATGCCGAAACATGTCAAGCCAGTTTAAATCTGCTATTGTTTTTATTTTATTAACGTACAACATGAGACCGACTTCGTAACAGTGAGTGGACTATAACAAACGAAATGCATCAACTTATCGCATGAGTTACAATGGAGTTACTTCTTCAGTTACAAGATTGAACACTAGATGGAGACACTATGTGGTTACAATGTAGTGACCACTCAACATTAAGGCACTATAATCTCAAAGACTACCACACCTTGTAGAGCTGTCTCTCCATCTCCTTCAGCTTCTTGCGCAGTCCCTTGATGTCGTTCTTGAAGCCCTCCACCTCCAGGTTACGACGTTTCTCCAACTCTTGGTAACGCTGGTTCACCAGCTCTAGCCTCTTCGTCATCTTTGATGTTCGGTCCTGAAATAGGTCAATAGAACTTCTCTTTGTAAAATACAAGCGTAAAAGATTTCATGCCTCAAGCTGTTGTAGAAAAGGGATTGAATCAAATACAGCAACTAATGAACTCATGTTAGCAATGTTACATAAGCATCTCACACACTTCAGCTTGGCTAGTTATGTTTTGACCTATAGATGGAGCTTTGATCAGACAAAGAGGTAGAACAGTCATTGTCCAGTCCCATATTTGAGAGAGAGGACACAGACTTCAACTCTCTTACATATGGGACAGGACCATATCTGTCTGATCAAAGCTGCATCATACTACTTTTCATGAGTTTTCCAAGACACAACATTGTTCCTCCTGATCATCATGTTCCACTAGTTTCTCAGTCACAAGCTTTTTAATTTTCCCTGAAATATTTTGTCCACATAAAGTAAATGTGAAGAGACTTTTTTGGTTGTTGGCAGCATAATTGAATGTATGGAACTCGGGATGTAACTCACAAAATGAATATTTTTAAAAACCTTGTGAAATTTTCCAGGACAGTTCTCAATGTCTATGACTTTTCCACGCACGGAAACTATTCTTGACGTTGTATGTTTTCTAGGTACTTCACTCTATGACAAGCACGTACCATGCTTTTTGCACATACACGAGAACAGAAAACATAGACAGCTTATATATTAAACTACAATGATCCACTGATTCAGAGGTGAAATCCATCTTACTCCAAAACAAGCCAGTCACTCAAAACCTTGACAACCATATCCACCAATCAAGGCCAACAATACTGACCTGGAAGACAACTCTACTGACATCCTCCTCCTCCTTGACCTTTGACAGTTCACCCTCCAACTCAATCACCTGCTCGCGGTACATATCGCACATCTTCTGGGCTTGCTCAAGTTCATTCCTGAGGCACTGTTAAAATAATCACAAATTTTACAAGAGTGCAAATCAATCTTCATTCAGCAGTCTCCAGAGGCCCACTTTATGAAATGTCGAACACTCATACCAAATGCCTATTTTTAATGAATTGGGACTGAATGTGAAGATACAACTGATTAAGCTATGACTGGGTGTACAACCTTCGATAAAACCAGTTCACGGATTCTTAGGTCTGAAAGTTTCCCGTTTCACAAGCTTCATACAGAGGTACGGAAGAGATGAAAACTCTGGCTTAGTTCTGAGCTTTTGCTTTTTTCAAGGCTCAAGGGTGTGTTCCATAGACACGAGAATCTTGCAAAATGCAAGATTAAGCAAAATCACGAGTTTTTCCAGATTGTGCTGGGAACCCTTAACAAGCATATTCTAGCAAAATGGCAGTCACAGAAACGATTGGCCAATCAAGTTGGAAAGATGGGCGAGAATTCACCGTTTCTGTTGCATAAGCGATGTCGCAGAGTTGCTTAATCCAAATGCTTGAATACAACAGACCTCTAGACTAATCAGGGCCCCTAAACTGAATGACACTGAAAGGTATCTACCTTCAAACTGAAAAAAAACCCGATCGACTCAAATGTTTCAAAATCATGACGAACGACTTCAGTTCCTCAAATGACCAAGACATAATGATAGCTATCATCACGTACATAATTTATTTCTACCCTATGCTATAGTGCATAAAAGTTTCTGTTGATGAACTATGAACACTAAGTGAGTAGTATCGGGATCTGCAGACTGACCTACACATTACAGGCACTGCGGACATATCTTAAACAGTACACACCATGGATTTTTGCACATTTCGAATTACCGGTGGCCACAGACTAAATGTATGACATAAAATTAAGCCAAATCCATGATTATTTTGTGTCATTAGNCTGACCTGGAAGACAACTCTACTGACATCCTCCTCCTCCTTGACCTTTGACAGTTCACCCTCCAACTCAATCACCTGCTCGCGGTACATATCGCACATCTTCTGGGCTTGCTCAAGTTCGTTCCTGAGGCACTGTTAAAATAATCACAAATTTTACAAGAGTGCAAATCAATCTTCATTCAGCAGTCTCCAGAGGCCCACTTTATGAAATGTCGAACACTCATACCAAATGCCTATTTTTAATGAATTGGGACTGAATGTGAAGATACAACTGATTAAGCTATGACTGGGTGTACAACCTTCGATAAAACCAGTTCATGGATTCTTAGGTCTGAAAGTTTCCCGTTTCACAAGCTTCATACAGAGGTACGGAAGAGATGAAAACTCTGGTTTAGTTCTGAGCTTTTGCTTTTTTCAAGGCTTAGGTGTGTTCCATAGACACGAGAATCTTGCACCATGCAAGATTAAGCAAAAGCATGAGTTTTTCCAGATTGTGCTGGGAACCCTTAACAAGCATATTCTAGCAAAATGGCAGTCACAGAAACGATTGGTCAGTCAAGTTGGAAAGATGGGCGAGAATTCACCATTTCTGTTGCATAAGCGATGTCTGAGATCTACGGAATGCAGAGTTGCTTAATCCAAATGCTTGAATTATCAAACTGAATATAACAGACCTCTAGACTATTCAGAGCCCCTAAATTGAATGACGCTGAAAGGTATTTACCTTCAAACTGAAAAAAACGATCGACTCAAATGTTTCAACTGAATGACACTGAAAGGTATTTACCTTCATACGGAAAAAAACGATCGACTCAAATGTTTCAAAATCATGACGAACGACTTCAGTTCCTCAAATGACCAAGACATAATGATAGCTATCATCACGTACATAATTTATTTCTACCCTATGCTATAGTACATAAAAGTTTCTGTTGATGAACTATGAACACTAAGTGAGTAGTATCGGGATCTGCAGACTGACCTACACATTACAGGCACTGCGGACATATCTTAACACAGTATTACTGTATGAACCGTGACCATTGACCCCTACCATACCTCACACTCCTCCTTAATCTTGGCACTTGTCTCGATTGCACCCGCGGACACATCCAATACCTCATCCTTGCTCATGTTCAACTGTTGTTTACAAAGGTCCAGCTCACGCAATAGACGGTCCTTCTCTACCATCCAACCTCGCTCGTCCGTCCTCCAGTCATATTTCATTTTGAGGTAATCTTGGGTACTCATGTAGAGTAGATCCTGTGTCTTGTGTAACCTGGTAATAAAAGCATTATTCATGTCAGACTACAGCATATTATCTAGGTTCTCCATCAGCACTACCTGATGGCCTAGAATGTGAATCATGCTTTGCATGGCGTGCGTTTTCTTAACTGCAATGGAGCTCCACATTGACAGGGCACGCTAAAGAAAAGATGTCAGTTTGACTTGACGCAGAATTAGAGGGGTGGGTTCATCACTGAGCAGGTGGGCTCATATGGGGAAAAACAAGTTGGGGGTGGGTTATTTCTGTTCACATACAGCGAATACCAAGAGACAAAATGCACTGACGAGGAGTCTATGTCATCAAGGGGATTGCAAACAAAATGCCAACTAAAAATTTCATCTCTACAAGACTTGCACCACAAAAGAACAAAACCTAAGCTTTAGTGAAACATAAACTGTTGCCTGGACTTTCCTGCTGATGTCACAAGTTTGATTGTGTGATCATGTGACCACACTCGATCTCAAAACTTACTTTTCTATAAGAACGGATATTTTGTCATTATCACGTTGACGTCCTGCGTCATATTCCTCCATCTTGACTCGTCGATCCTCCATCATGGCTTCGTTCTGTTCACGTGCCAGCTTGCTCTGTTCTTCAAGCTGGGCCTAAACAATATAAAAAAACATCCCTACAAATTCTTTCCAGGTTCTTACAGTCAAATAGTTCTCTGCATAATTCTTGTGACACGGATCAATAA
Source organism: Phoronis australis (assembly GCA_002633005.1). NCBI lineage: Eukaryota > Metazoa > Phoronida > Phoronidae > Phoronis > Phoronis australis. The sequence continues at coordinate 1,518,898 of NMRA01000013.1, read as the reverse complement.
AACACTTTGGATAAAAAGAACTTGACAGTTTACTGTAATTTCACCAAGATTGGTCCTCAATAAATGTGCTGGCAACCAAAAATGGGAGTAAAAGCACCCACTACTAAAACATGAGCTTGCTTGTTAGCACTTTCCACAGATCCCAATGGAGGATATGTTCAACAGACAACAGAGTAGACCTACAAGGACCTCTTTGTGAATTTGCCAGTGGCAAGAGCAGTGCGCTGCCAGCTAAAAACTTTTGTAGATACAGAACAGAGTGTCGATATTTGAGATGTGTGATAAGCACCAAAATCAAACATTTTGGGCTTGGAATGGAGGACTAGTTGGCAAAGTAGCTTAGAATTTTGCAAGACGGTTTAAAGTCATGGATGTCATTCACATACAAAATGGCCTTTTGAAATTGATATGCAAGGTCAGTGAAAGTAGTTCTTTGTGAACCCTGGTCTTAGTCATAGAATTGTCCCAGTTGGACTGTGTAAGTAAACACAGCTTAACAAAGTCCTGCCTGAGAAGACAATTATTTCGTTATCCCCTACTCATTCTGAATTGCCCAGCCCGAAATGAATCATGTCCAAATTTTCCAAATCAAGAAAATTCAATTCCAGCTTGAATTTGGGTGAACCAAAGTTTAGAGACTATTCCAAACTGTAGGATTTTTACCATAATTTAACTGTGGAGCATTGCCTAAAGCAGTAATATTCAGATCTTTCCATGCCTACAAGTTACTTCTCATGAGTGAGGAACAAGCTATGAGTAAGACAAGGTGATTTATGACGGTCTAACTAATTTTTGACATTAAGACGGTTTATTTAGTAATGTTAAACCTCTGGAAATGCCTTCTGTCAGAGTTCAAGAGAAAAAATAACGATGATAATGTGTTTCGCTATTTACAAGAAAGTACAAGTTTTCTTGTTATCCAGACTATCCCCTTTAACCATTGGAATACTGTTAGTGACAATTTAGTGAAACCACAGGAACTATAAAAGATCACATGTATAAATCATGCGTAAATCAAAAAAGCACTATAGATTATCCCCAGACTGAAAAAGGAATCAGCAGATTCAACAGAAGCCTTGGCAGAAGAGAATTAAAGCGCCACTCCATATGTGGCAAGCCAGGTTAACCGTTTCTGACATTTGTTCTCGTTCAACTTCCTCCATTATATATGCGAGCGGAGTACATGACAATAAATCAGTCTTATTGTAGAAAAAGATTTGACACATTGGCATCTCCCCATAGACTATTCAAATTTAGTGAAAGTGTTCACCTGCTTAAAATTAGCAATTTGTGAAACGAAATTCGAAATCACCTGTCAGCCTATGTATCGCCCATTTTGAGTCTTAAATCTGCTGCTACGACTAACTTAGACCGTTTTCAAGTTAGTTGCACACTGTAAGACCAATGAAAAGACCTTTCTAGTACGTTCTGCACAATTTCCATTTTTGTTTTTCAGGTGAGTTGGTGACTGTAATTACTCAAACATATCGGGAACCAAGCACAGTTAATTGAAGATTTTCTGCAATTAGGATGTCCGCACAAACACCGTAGCGGGCCACTTCAGTGATTTTCGGCAGAAACAATAGAATACCAATTATTTTGTGTTTACTTCTTCAAAGCAGCACCTAATGTTCTTTGAGAAAATAGTTTTACACAACTTCCAACAATTGAAACTGGTACGTGAGGAACAAGACATGTGTTTCTGTGTCTCCAATAGGTTTTGATTGCCTGAATGTGGTACAACCTTTAGATGTTTGTGAATATAAATGATCACCACAGACTCTGGTTTTCTGTTTGCAGAGTGGATACCCCACTTAGAAATGTGTGCCCACAAGGACGTGAATTCCTTCAAAACAAGTGTCTGATTGGATTTCTGTGTTTGACCGATGGTCCCGTGTTCGAGTCAAGGTCGAGGCAGCAATCTTTTCAGGTTTATAAATACTTATAACTTTTATCTTCTAAGTCTATTCTGCATAAGACCATGGCCCAGTTGCATATGTATTATCATGTGCAACGTGGTAACACGGTCCAGAAGTGTATTTTAAAATCAAATAACTAATAAAATAAGACCAACGGACTAAAACGGCCATTCTTGCATAACCAGTAAGTCTGTGATCAGCGTTTGTGTCGGTGCTTGTTGGGTACAACAGTCAACAAATATTATAAACTGACCACAGACATGAGTCAGCATTGCAGTCGCCAATAGGGTTAGTAAAATACAAGTGTTAGTAAAACATGGTATTAATAACAAGAGAACAAATTAATATGACAAAGACATCCTCAACGAACTAGAAATACAAAGATGAACTAATACTGAAGACAACATCCCATAAAGCTTTCAGACGTAGCCTCTCAAGAATCCTTTCAATTCTTCCGGGCTGCCGCGGTGGCACAGCGACACTGACAGATTTTTTCGTCAACTTCCTGCCCTTAGAATCACGCACCTGTAGCGCATCGATTTGAAGTGACAATGCTTCACTATCACGTTGCTCATTTTCCTTATCCTCTGCAGTTTTAGACTTTGCACTCGTCGCTGTTTGCTTGCCTCGCACTGAAAAATAAATGGTTGTCATGACTACCAATTCAGTCTGTCACGTGAATCAAGTATTTCTAACATGCAAATTGACATAACGACTACATTCTGAAACGCATCTGCGCTCCTCGAAAACCAACAATGGCTACCACAGGTAACTAGGTTTCCAGCCTCATTTTCATGCCATAGGATTTTATTTGCTGGTGTACCGCTAGTCTACATTTGTACGTGACTTTAATTACATCCCACCTTCCAATGCCAACAAAGAGTTATTGTTGTACTAGGGGTGGCAGTGCAGATGTTGGCAAAGTTAAAAAGTACCAACGGACGTGCGACGCATCACTCATGAAATTCCCCAATCCTGAGCCAACAACCATCTCAGCCTAGTGGATGATACCACATGGCTCAAATTGAGGGCCTGCAGATTGCCAATGCAACCTCATGTTTTTTTGTTCAGCAACATGGTAAAATCCCACACTTGGTAAAAGTCGCTACGCCAAATCCCAGCACTCACTCAAAATAATGAGGCAAGTAAACAGGCAGAAGTCGGAATCATGTAGCAAAAAATTGGAAGTGTCCAATCGTGTCTGTTTGCACTAAGTGGTGGGTCGTTAATGAGCAGGCAGAGCGTTTCTAATTCTATTTAAACATAAAAACACCAGCTGGGCAAATTTTTTACAAAATCGTAGACTTTTCACCTCAGGGATCTAGTTTATTTCAATTTTGGGTCATGCCAACTACTCCACAGCTGAACGCTAAAGGTTGGCAGCTGGACAATTTACGTTTGTGTCACAGCAAAACAGTAAGACAAATGAAAACTACCCTGCATCATAGAAACCATGTCATAAAACGATCATTTTAGACTGGAAGGCATAAAACTGACTTTGATAAACAAGCACCAGAATTAGATGAAGTCAGTGTTGCTAAGTGGCTATTTAATGTGATTACATTGTGTGGCTTTGGCGACTGTCTCTTTACTAGTCTTCTTTGGCAGTTTCTGGGGTACAACCACTTTGCTCGGCGGCTCCTTGAAGAAGTAGGATACCTCGCCCTCAGTGCCTCCTGACAGCGTCAGCAGTTGTTGGATTCTTTTGCGGTCCTCTAGTTCCCGTATCTAACAAATCAATAGTTCACAGTATTAGTGACATGACCTCATAATCTGTTCTCTAGTAAGCAACGGGAAGTTAACTTGGATTCCTTCCTTTCGTTATTCTTATTACAGGGATGATTTTAGAAAAACATGAATATGGGTCAACGGAACCACACAGCCTAAAATCCAAGGGATGATTTAGTGAACCTATGGAACAGCAAGCTGGGCATTTTAAACATGACGAATTTCAAAAAAGTTGAGCGAAATTTTCCTTGTCTCAGGTTAGTTCACAGCAGAAGTACGTCTGCTTGCAATTAAAACAAAAATTAACCGTGAAAATGAAAAGACAAAATAAACGTAGTGAATGTTGACATAAGTTTTATGCTGCAGTTGGCATTCAATTTGTGTCACTGAAAATCTGTAAGTATATAGTGCCTTTGGCACTACAAAAATGATTCTTTCTTATAAAAAACTGTATGAGAATAAAAAGGATAAAAAGACAAATATGGACAATGCAAACTAACAAAATCTCAATGCTCTGAGGATTGCGTCGTGTCAACAGTGCTTAAGAAAAATGTTATGAGACTGGGACAACAAAACACAAGGAAAGTTTGCCTATAACCCCCTATGTACTGCAATATAGGCCCAATATGCCTATTTCCCCCTCTCAACCTGGTCAAAGTTTACCTAACATCCCTGACAAAGGAAGCACATGCAACACTTGGAACATTTAAATCTTATGTTTGTAATGTCTTATTCGTCTTTTTTATTTAAATATCTTGCATGGCAACAGTGTGCTGTTCACACCCTTATTACAATTAAGATTACCATTAGCTGGGCAGATAAGTGCAAATAGATACCAGAATTGTGCAAATGATGATACAAGCACCAAATTTACCATGATGACTCATAATAGCATACTTAAGAAATCTGTCCGACTAGCCACCTGAAAATCCAAGATGGCGGCCATTTTTCAAGATGGCCGCCGTCCAGTGTTCGTGATAATGATTTTCCTTGTAAATCAGTATCTACCCAACCGATTTTAGCGATCTTGGGGTCAAATGTTATAGTTTTGGGTATGCCTAATTCATTTTGGACACTGTGAACACTCTCAATTACATATATTGTCAGGATATAGACAATTATACACTTTAATTCG
>NMRA01000013.1:1500468-1514019 GCA_002633005.1 Phoronis australis | reverse complement strand
TTCAAATACAAGCTCTTACTCTACTATAAGGACATGTCATTATATTCAAATACAAGCTCTTACTCTACTATAAGGACATGTCGTTATATTCAAATACAAGCTCTTACTCTACTATAAGGACATGTCATTATATTCAAATATAAACTCTTACTCTACTGAAAGGCAATGTGTTGATATTCAAATATAAGATCATGCTATACTATAAGACCATGTCCTTATATTATGCGTAAAACAGTACCTGCTCTTCACATGTGGACTTGTACAGTTCCAGTTTTTTGGACATTTCCTCATGATCTGTGTCGTACTCAGCTATCTTCTTCCTGTAGTATTCCAACAGTTCACGCGATGGTCGCAGATAGGCTATACACAAATAGTAATCGATACAAATCAAAACAAATGCATTAAAAACAGTGCAATAAGATATCCACGTATTCAGTAAAAGGCGTCGAGAAACACAAATTATAAGATGAATTAATGGAACTGTTTATATTAGAGTTCCAGACAATCGTGTGCACGAGTCTGTGAATCCCACACACGAACAATTGAATCACACGCATGAACAAGTGCACCACACATACGAACCGTAATACCATGAACACTAGTGAACCTGGTGTTGATATGCACCCACTCTGTGCATTGCGACCAGCACACATACAAGACATGATCTCTTATTTTAAACATTTCCACTAAACAAAGCAATGTTTAACTTAAAATAGTCTCCAGGGGGTGCAAAGCAAGTGAGAAATGCTTTCCTCAATAGGAACACACCTGCCACTTTTCACTAAATGTCAATATTAGGCTAACTGCGGAACAGGAACATCGTATATCAGAAACATCGTATATCAGAAATTGTTATAAAGATCTAACAGCTTTTTAGACGCAGACTGGCCGATAAGGTCACACATAACATTAACCAAACTGTTAAGATTTCTCTGCCATCGACAAAACCAAGACATTCAATAAGTTGTCAAACAACTCATCACTTTGGAGATGCTTTATTAACTAAAACAAATTGCCTATCATACAATCGGAGACTCGGCTAAATTTGACCAAGCTAGGGCAAGCTTAATGGAACGCCGCGTCATTTGATGTTTTTCTTCAAGGTTGAATTGCTTTGCTCCTTCACTAATCACTGCTTGGTTAGCTTGAAAAAGTTGACTGATGAGTAAAGTGAACCAGACTTCTCAAAAAAAATTTGAAAAACCTTATTGAGCCAATCAACTTTTTCAACATTGGAAAACGTTGTCACTAAGTACCCATTGCTGTGCAAGCTGAATAAGATTGGTAGTCTGTAACACAGTTAAACCTGTCTATCTCAAGTGGATTACACCGCTGAGCGAAACCCATTTTCTTAGTGAATGGCGACCAAAAACACAGCTCATGGCTTATTTGCACACGAGAACGTAGTTTGTGCAGGAAATTCAATAGCACTAAAATGTCTGTACCACTTCCAGCAAGATTTTGGTTTCTTTCAGCTCTATTTATTGCGCCAGTGAAGATATTTCAAGCTTGATAAATTAAGTGGTCAAGCGAAAACAAGTTTTATTTCACTACCATCCGCCGTGGAGTATTTGTTTCTGTTTCTTTCAAGGGAAATATTGTTGGGCAGTTTCCAAGATACGTTTTCTTGCTGCCCTCAAAATGAGCACTGCATACTTTATGCTACAAAGTCGGAGAGAATTCACCAAGTCGGCCTTTGCTACCAACTCTACCGATGTGTCTGACCCATGTTTAACGCATGTTCTTGATCCTTGGGAAACAGGTAGTAACTAAATTCTTTATCTCGCTAACTGGTATTATAGCAGCCAGGCACACAACACGTATAACCTCCCTGTGGCCGGTTCGCCCCCATGCTTGCCGACGCACTTGTTTACCAGCTTAACCACAATGCAACATTCTGACCCATTTCCAATATGGCGGCGTTGCAATTTCGCTATTGGGCACCCCTTCTTACCCAGCCTCTGGTTGACTGGTGGGATAGTGGGGCTGTCTCCCGCCACCTGGTTGATGTAGTCTTGCATCGGACTAACTGGGCGGTCTTCTGTGTCATTTTGCCTGCCACTTATTGTCAGGTTGCCACGGCGAGGCCGGTTGGGCGGAGTTTTCCTAAAAGGCAGTTCAATACAAGGTTCAGGGCAACTCAGGCAAATACATTTCATGATTATAAGTTCCACAGACAGTGTCATCTCTCAAATTCTAAACTGGCTCTGAAACATCTTTAGACCCAGTTTTTGTATGGCGAATTAACACTCCTTCACTTTTACAAAACTTACATTGCACTACAGACCAAGTGGAGTTACATAGTACATCTGCAAACTTGCTTCATCCAAATTAGAATTTTCCAAGCATTAACCCCATCCCAGTTATTGCAGTGTTGTAGTTTTAGAAATTTAATTTTTCAAAACGTTGTTCTGCACATACACTGCAAGACAAAAGTAATCAGACAAAATACCATTTCTCTGCCGTGATGGCTAATTCTGTTGATAGCAAAAATGACTGGTAATAACCATCAATCCGACAAAGTTCCAATTACAGAATGACTTAGCCACTCTCCCATAAATTCCCCTTCATTCTCAGTCATCAGGGGAGACTACTCTGATGGTGTAAACGGGGAAATCCAGGTCATTATGTCTCAGAATACTTTAAGCTTGTATTACGCCATATCAAAGTTAACCTAATGATACCAGGCTCACTACTGTCACCCCTTTTTTGACACTTCATTTGAGAATATTGCAGCAGAAAGCAATGGATTTCAAATTAAGTAAATTTGTAGCCATAAGATTCACTTAGAGTTTCAAAGACATGTTTGACTGACAGCATAATTTTGTGTATTAAGAGACCATCTTTTTACAGGCAATTTCTCACTCATTTTGCACAATAATAATTGCTGAACTTGTTTCTAGTTTTCAAAGGCCGATTACTTTGCTGCAAATTATTGAGACTTTACCAAAATATAGTTACCGTATATGATATCTACACAGTCCAAAATAAACAAAGCTACCACACTAATACAGAAGGAACTTTTTCTATCTTTATTTTTATGAAGATTTTTGATTAAATGGACTTTCACTTGCTACACCATACTCTGCACAAAAAATGCAGATTTTGAATACTTTCTTAATAATGTGCAGTCTGTCACCAACTCACCTTCTACCTAGAAATTCATCCATACTACCATTACACTGGTCAACGTTTAGACTAGGACATAATTGTCTCAGCTTCATACGTGTACACTATCAAAAAGCATGAGGGTCCCACATGTCCACAACTGCTCGGTTACGAGACCACGGCGTAACTATTATTGGGCAACTACTACGATCAGATCTTGCAAAAGAATTAAGGAATGGGGATGGGATGGAAAGGATCAAAATGGCACAAACACTGAAAAGTCTCTCTGTTGTATCAATGCAGTTTCATGGTACGGTAACCCTTCACTGACTTGGCACACAATATGGCCGACTAGTGAAATTCTATTAAAGATGAAGAACATTTTAGTCTATTAGAAGCAGGTAGAGTGTAGATGTCACAAAACAACATATTTACCGAAACACCCGTTGTTTGCAAAAAGGTAATCAGCCTTTGAAAAATGACCATTTTAGCAATTGTTTTTGTGTGAAATAAGTGGGAAAGCACTGCTAATTTCAGTAATTAACTAGATAAAATAGCTCTTGTTGGGAACTTGCACTGACAACCCATAGCTTCAATACTTTAATGGGCACTAAAATTACTTACTGGGACACAAAATGGCGCTACAATTATATCCAGTTTTTAAGGATGGCAGGACCCAACAAAGGGATCGTATGTTGGAGAAATTTATTGCACAGTTGAGCCTGCTTAATTTCATATTCTTGGTTTCAATTGTAAATTATAAAAAGTGGGATATTCCATCAAAACGGGCTTCGACTTGGCAGTGATCATAACAACTCTTATATCACGCTCAGGGTAAGGCAGGTGAACAGAAAATGACTTGTTTAAATTTACCCTCTGCACTGATATCCAATAGGCAAGTAAAATTAAGAAAGGATAGTTTTTAGACAGAAAAGCGACAGTACTTAAGTAGATGAGAATTTGCTGATTTGCTAACCAAATCATTTTTATGGTATTATCAAAATTTAAACTTCAAGTTGTGTAAGCAAATTTTCCTGATCGGGAGATTTATACACTCTTAAGCCAATGAAATTCTCCTGACATTTTGGAATTCCCTCGATACAGTTAGATATGTGACCTGTCTTTGTACAGTTGTTTACAGACATGCTGGAGAAGACCTGTAGTTACCACCCCTTGGAACACAAGTTTGGCCACATGTAGCAAAAAGTTACCTGTGGCAATTGCAAGGCCAACATAAACCAGTATTCAGTACTGGGTGCTAACGTAAACAGAAAATATATATGTTAGTAGACATGGGTACAAGTTGACCTGAGTACGAGTTGGCTGGGATATGCAGAGATTTTGCTAATTTTTCTATGTCCTGGACATTTGTGCTGAAGTATCAAAATCTGTTAGGACACATTGAAAAGCAGCAGGAAAAAAAATCACCATTGAAGTATGGTGACTAAAATTCAACCTAAAATGATCGGCAAAAGAGAAAACAAACAACTTCAGTGCTGTGTTCTCCACAACTGAAAATCTAAACATGTCAAAAATGCCCAAACACAAACAAACACACAATAAGCTAACTGCAACACACACTATCTCTCTGTTGTTCACATTTACATGAATTGTTACTCAATGGGTATTTGTTCAGGTACTAAGTATGGGCTATGGTCAATTGTTGGGCATTTGTGGTACATGAAAAAACTAGTAGGTGGAAAGAGCTTTGGAAAATGTAATGTTTGATACCAAACATACCAATGATTTCATAAGTTCAGGGCTCGACATTAACTTATATTTTAACTTGTCCGACAAGTAGAAATGAAATTTACTTGTCCTGACCTATAAGACACTTGCCCAAAGATAATTAAACTCAAATTATACTTTTCAAACATATATAAATGTCACACATTATATCTGTGAGTACAAGCTCAATAAACATGTGGAAGAGCATATATTACATGGCATTTAAATTTTGCACAAGTTTATTAAAGTGGGTATTTGTATTTGGATTTCACCAGTGAACAAGCTACAAGTTTACCCTGGCTTTTCAATTCAGTTATATAATGTATTTTTATAAGCTGCTGAGTGAGCCGTGGATTGTTCATGACTTTTCAAAGATTCGATCCTGAACACATCTGACCCAGATGCAACAGATGAACTGTTTGCGTCGCCATATTTTTCACATGGGACACAACACATTTTACTTCAGGTTGCTATCAAACCATACGGTAACCAGTCAAAATCTTTCTTTCATTTTGAAAGGAATTCCTGTTTTCGTTTATTGGTTTCACACTGTTGCTTGGTGATTTCATGCCCTTTGGTTTGGTTACCAGTTGCAAGATCAGAACTCCTTGACTTGAAACCATAAGCAAACTAACTACACCAAACTCGTCCGTGTTACCGCCCTGGGCGCTTAAATTGAGAATCTAAAAAAACAGGGGGTGGGTGGTAAGCAGAGCATGGGCGGTTAAAATCGAAATTTTGGAAAAGGCAGGAGTAGTTGCCCACTGCACGGAGGACCGATTTCACCTGAACGGAGATATACTGACGTCGGACTTCAAGCATATCGGTTAAAATATAGGTCGGGGATTGAAGTAAGGGACTTCGACGGCCTGCGCACACGATACAGTGGTGTCGTGATTCTGAACGTGATTGGGTTTTTACGGTTGCTGCTGGTCGTATCTTAGAACTAAGGTATTCCTACAGGTAGGCGTGTGTTCAGTAGGGCAAGTTTCTTGAGAGAAAAGGCAGACCAAGCAAGACTCTGCTAGATTGCGGTGTATTTTTAAGGGAAGCACTTGACTGTGTAAGGATTTGCTCGACACTTAGGCAACCAAGCATGTGCTAATGATTGACAGGTCTTCTTCAGTACTGAATACTTTGAACTTGGTTAGGCAACCCAGCACCTGCTAATGATTGACAGGTCTTCTTATGAATACTTTAAACAACTAACATTTTATATACATTGTATATTTCTTTTTGAGTTCAAACAATGTAGCATTTTATATACATTGTATACCGTATTCCCCGTAATAACCGCCCATGCCCCTATAAGCGCCCCCCCACGCGTTTTCAGACTTTGCTGGAATAAGCGCCCAGTCCATGAGCGTGTACATGCGAACAATGACGTACCTTCAGNTACGGTAACCAGTCAAAATCTTTCTTTCATTTTGAAAGGAATTCCTGTTTTCGTTTATTGGTTTCACACTGTTGCTTGGTGATTTCATGCCCTTTGGTTTGGTTACCAGTTGCAAGATCAGAACTCCTTGACTTGAAACCATAAGCAAACTAACTACACCAAACTCGTCCGCGTTACCGCCCTGGGCGCTTAAATTGAGAATCTAAAAAAACAGGGGGTGGGTGGTAAGCCGAGCATGGGCGGTTAAAATCGAAATTTTGGAAAAGGCAGTAGTTGCCCACTGCACGGAGGACCGATTTCACCTGAACGGAGATATACTGACGTCGGACTTCAAGCATATCGGTTAAAATATAGGTCGGGGATTGAAGTAAGGGACTTCGACGGCCTGTGCACATGATACAGTGGTGTCGTGATTCTGAACGTGATTGGGTTTTTACGGTTGCTGCTGGTAGTATTTTAGAACTAAGGTATTCCTACAGGTAGGCGTGTGTTCAGTAGGGCAAGTTTCTTGAGAGAAAAGGCAGACCAAGCAAGACTCTGCTAGATTGCGGAGTATTTTTAAGGGAAGCACTTGACTGTGTAAGGATTTGCTGGACACTTAGGCAACCAAGCATGTGCTAATGATTGACAGGTCTTCTTCAGTACTGAATACTTTGAACTTGGTTAGGCAACCCAGCACCTGCTAATGATTAACAGGTCTTCTTATGAATACTTGAAACAACTAACATTTTATATACATTGTATATTTCTTTTTCAGTTCAAACAATGTAGCATTTTATATACATTGTATATTTCTTTTTGAGTTCAAACAATGTGACATTTTATATACACTGTATATTTCTTTTTCAGTTCAAAGCACTGCTCAACAATTGGATGATACTAGTATTAGGCAATAGGGGCACTGGTCAGCTGCCGAAATAATGAAGCAAAAACACATCTTGTAAAAAGTCATCAGGCAAATCAAAATTTCAAAAAAATAAGTTTTTGACCACATAGAACATGGACAAAATGTTCGACTCGCACTAATTAGAAGTTGATTTTTTGGGCTCTTGCCTTTGGTTGGGCGCTTCTATTTTGGTGTTTGGAGAGAAAGTCATTAAAAACATGTAATGGGCCATGTCTTTTCTTATATAAATGCTCAGGGTGATTATGCTTCGTGTACTGTCACGGGGAATCACAGAAAGATTGGCCACGGACACGATATCCCTGTCAAGTACTGCTTTGTTGGTTCTTCTACAGAAAATGAAATACATTCGACAAGCGCTGTCTCAGTCATCAGTACATGCCAACATGAGTTCCGCGCATGAGCCAAAGGAAACAATTGTGTCTCCTTCAGTAAAGGACATGAGAATTCAGGTATTTTACCGCCATAGTAAGGCAAGGTCCCGGTTCCGCTAAACCTGATTGATTGTCACAGAAAGGTAATTGGGTTGCGCACGTTTTGTGCGACTAACGTTTGCAGATTCATTGAATTGTCCTGTCGGACAAGCTGCTCGGCCATGAGCTTGTACGGACCTACAAATTAGCTGTCCCAGGCAGTCGGACTACCGTTAATGTCGAGCCCTGAATGTTAACAGAGCTAGTTACATTAATTAATTAACCCACCTTCTAAAATTGACATTTCTAAGCTAATCAGTAAAGACATATTTAAAGGAGAATGCCACCCGATTTAATTAGCCTTTTTTGTCGTCTTAATCGGTCTATATCCACATCGCCTCGCATACGGTCGACCTTACCTTGCCGAGAGGTGGCGCGTTAACCTGTGAGGAAGGTGAGAAACGACGCAGCGACGTCAGTGGTTCATTAGCAGAGTGAATGCCGCTATGTTGCGGTGCGCTTGTCCGAACTAAGCAGCAGCGAGGAAAGCGGGTATATCGTTTTTTCGATTTCCTCGAGAGTTCGAAGTGCTTAGGAAGTGGCTCGCAGTAGTGAAGAATGAAACGTACGCTGTAAATAGCAAGTATAAGGCCGTGAAACATCTCCGTGTCTGTGGCCTGCAGTGGTCGACAGTGCCTGACGAATGCCAGCTTACCGTGGCTAAATAACTATCCACACGTTCCGTTGTCTGAACTTGTTCACCGCTTCTCTCTAGTATTTCTTCATCACTGTATTCCGGTTCAAAGTGATAACCTGTGAAACTTAACGATCCACCTGTAAAGTCTTCGTCGGGATGAGCTCTCATCTAAGTCGGGATTGAGAGTTGCCATGTTGACATTTATTACTCAGCGTTCTGTTTCAAAATGATTTATTGTCACCCTAACCAACATAAAACTAAAACAAGGTCTGTCTCATTAGATGCAATTTGTAATGCCTTTGGAGTGCTCGTGAGTGCAAATGATTTGAGAAGCTAGCAATGAATAAATCACTGCGTTACCGGCTTTAGGTGCAATAAAACTAATTGTCAGGACACCGAGGCCGTGTGAGCTCATGCTAATTCAGTGTTTGCTGACAGAAACTGTTGTGAAACAACTCAATTTCTATCCTACGGCCAGGTGTTAGGGGAATCTTTATTTACATTTACATTTACGTTATTCAAATAACGATTGTCAATGTACAACTTCTGCCCTGACGGTTCTGTGGCCAAAGCGGAACCCCGATGAATTCGCGGCCCCCGACGAGTAAGTAGATTTGCAGCTGTGGCTAATTCACCAACATAATCATGTGCACATTACTTCTTTTGCTCACTTGTATAGTATTTTCTTGACTGGAAGCTTAGTTTCCATCTTTGGCTGGTTTATGTTCGTGATTTCAGTCCCGCCAGTCGCTACCAGCCTGATCGGTTTCCGAGCCACTGGCCGGGATAACGAGTCAGTCCTCCCGCAACGGGCCTGATCGGGCTCCGAGCCACTGGCCAGGATAACAAACATTTTGTGTGTTTAGAACTAAAAAAAAACCAAGTCTAATCAACACAAATCTAGTTTCTTCTGTATTTATCTCATGGAAAAATAGTTCGAATTTATCTCCCAACAGACCCCAAGCTACGGCGTGTCCAAATACCAATAAATCCGTAACAGCGAAATAAAAGAACACGTTTTTAAAAGAACTCAGGTGTATTTTTAATGTTTTTACATCGAAGTTTGGTGATTTATTGGTGCTAAACGATGAATTCAAGCCATAAGCTGACACCAGTAACCCGTGTTGTGAACTGCTGAACAGACGCCATGTGAAACCAGTTACGTCACTGGATAATTTCAACACCTCCGTCTGCCGTCAGGTGTCAGGTAACGCAACTGTACGTGCCGTTATCGAGTAGAACTACTCGATCTAAATTGATACAAATTAGGTTGTTTTTTGGGTGGCATGCTCCTTTAATAACAGTGTTTTCCACATCAGAAGATCTAACACAAGAAAGTTATCCAAATTCAGCCACTAGGTGTCCCTGCAACATCAAGGTGACAGCTTAAAAATGTAACAAAGTTTTGTTCAGATGCAAAATTAAGATTACAAGAACTATGTCAGGAACTAAAGAGTTACAATCAAACTATCTAGATGCACCCAGGAAGTTTTGTTATAAAACGAAATTCCTTAGATCTCTTGTTCCCAAGTATTTGACACCTAGATTGTAATCTTTTTTGGTCAATAGCAAATCATGGCAAAAAGCATCTCACTGATTGAGTGGGCCACAACATTATTATGGGACATTTGAAGCACCACATGTTTCACCATGAGAGGAATATGGACTATTGTGTTGTTAGTGCCAGATCTATTGGTGAGGTGTCTTTCCAGTGGTCCCCAAATTTTCACACAGGCTAATTTTTCACACAGGTCTCTGTTCAGGCAAATGTCTGAACAACATTAAGATAAATAAGGACAGTCTAAAAGTAAATCAGACCTAGTGCAATAGTCGACACTTTCTGTTGGTGTCTTTAATTTCTAATTCCTTCCAACACAAAAGATACTCTCGTAATCAAGGTTTTTCTTCGAGCAGTTTTTCAACTTCGATCAGTATCCCAAATCGGCTACTGGCCAATTTTACACTGCACAAACCCCTATTTTTACAGCGCCTGCCAGGAGCACACAATTTGGGCAACTGAACGAAGAACTGCAAGAAGAAAAAGTTTGATTACTAGAGTACTTAGTATTTGTTACGGTTGGAAGAAATTAAAGGCATCGTCGGCCTCCCAAGATGTTCCTCCTTCTTCTTCTTGGTTTAAGTGACCACACTCTCTCCAGAGTATTATGTCACTGTATAACAATGAAGATTAACAAAAAGGAGAACAACTATAACAGGTTTAAAAGGATTTATATACATAGTGGAGGTCACTTCAGAGGTCCGTTAACATAGCTAGATCGTTAACAGATAAGGCAGTCAGTAAGTGGGTGCCCCAAATGGAGGCAGCCCACTATGTTACTTCAGAAAGGCCGATAGCTTGTTGACAAAGATAACAAGAGAAGGGACTGATGTAATATAGCCTGGCAAGCTATTCCAGTCCACGACTGTTCTAGGAAAGAATGTCTTTTTCCTGTAATCAGTCCTATTTATTGGAATACTATAATTGGATAACCTTCTAGTACAGATGCTCGAGACAGCAAGATCTGCAATAGGGGCAATATCAGAGTTGATGATCACCGACTTCTTATCATATTTGTAAAACACTTTCAGCCGACAGGTTTTACATCTGTGGCTGAGGGTGGGCCAGTTTAAGGTTTCTAACATTGAACCAACAAATAGATGATTGAACCGTTTCGTGACCCAGCGAGTAGCTCTCTTCTGTACTTTCTCAGCTGCAATGTCTTTATGGGAATAAGGGTCCCAAACAGTAAAGGCATATTCCAAGGTGGGTCGAACCATTGTTTTATACGCAATCTCATTGGCTGCTTATACGCAAGTTTCGCCGAAGAAAGCTCTCTACTCTATGCACAAAAGGTACACTCAGGAACAAAATGATCGTCCACCTAAGCATAAAACCGACTTGTTGTCATACTCACCCAATTATTCCACTCCAAAATTATGCTCTGAATAGGATTTCATTTAACTCTCACAAATATATAGTATTCATCGATTCAAATAAAGTTTTCTTTTATTTATGTCGAGTTGTTTCAACTGTGCATTGCTTTTCGGCAGCCATTTTATAATGACGCCTATGGTCATCATATGCTGCCGCCTTTTGAAAGAACAGAAAACTACGCAGAAAAAACCAAGACAATAGTGGAAAGTGGTTTACAAAAATTCTAGTTCAACCACAAACTGTTTTACTGGTATGACATCGATTTTTAAATCGATTAAAATTGAGTCAGAATTTCAGTTCTGGAAAATAATTCGCGATTTTTGTTTGTTCCAGATAGATCTTACTTATTTTCTATTTGTGACCTCTTTATTTGACTTTTTGCTCTTGTTGTTCTTAATACCACTTATCTCTGCTGTCTTTCTTTTTCTTTTCAGTTTTTCTTCATTCTCTGTTAACACCTTGTCAGCCAAAACAGAACTGTAACCCTTTGAGACTTGGCAGAAGTTGATCATTGAACCTCGATGTAGTTGTTCTAATAAATTACCCAATATCTTTTGTTTGATTTTTTTCCCACCTTTAACAGACTTTTGCAATCATAAAGAAATAAATAAATACCCAAGTTTCATTTGCATTTTATTGCTCAATCTCTTCTTTTATTTTTAATTATGTCATGCTGTGTTGTATGTAACAATGCAATATTGTGAAATAAAGACAAAACGATTTACTTTATTGGTGGCCACTCTCCATCAATTCAAGTATTTTAGTTTTCTTCAAGTAAATCCAAAATGCTTGAACCAAAAATTTCAACATAAATGTTGAGCTCAATACTGTGTTTTGCAATAAAAACCAAGTGTACAATATTTTGATGACCGTTTCGTGGGCCGAAATTGTTAAGCACCTAGCGCGTTGCATTTGTCTGCTGCATTTTTCCTTTGGCCTAACAGGTGTCGGTTAGTGCCTGGAAGTGGGACAAATAGATACATTGCATGAACAATCCATGGGTTGTTTTTTGTTCCGTCTGAAGAAAATTTAATTTCGAAAATATCTTTTGAAAATGAACAAAAAAGTGCATTAGTAAAATCTACAAGTTTTTCAGTGGTCTCAAAAACCAGTCGGTAAATGCATCGTTTTTGGTCTCAGTTCTTCCATGCGTGTTTCTCCCGAGAGGTTAGTACCTAACGTTCAGACGAGCACTCTAGTTTGGAACGGTAAGTCCCGCATGGCTGCGCTGCACGCGAAAGAAGATGGCGGACGTCCATTGGAACCTGATGATAGGTATCCCCGACTATACCGTCAGAGATCCTAAAGTCGTGAGTGCCCTAAAGTCGTGAACGATCTTATTTCCTCTTCTGCGTGGTCCCAAGACATCTGGCGTTGAAGTTTCCAGCGTTCGTCTGCTTACGAACGCCAAAACGAATACCCAGACGTGTTGGTATTCACAATATGATAGCAAACAGTGAGTGAGTGGCTTCTCTTTTCAAATGTATCTTAAAAATAGCATATTTCACTAATCCACTTTTTTGTGCATTTTTGGGATATATTTTCGAAAATATTCATTGTTCAGATTTACTCAAACATACGCTCCAGGGGTAGCTTGAACAATGTATCAAAATGTCCCAGGATCGATCAAGTTTTGTAAGGCCAAAGCAATAAAACACAGAGAGATAATTGATGCTGGGTTGTTAGCATTTTACGTGAACAACCTCATTGAAAACGTCTGTGCACATCAAAGTTGGGTGCAAAACATACAACAATTTATTTCAATTGAAACTGAATTAATAAACAATGCAATGCATTCTTATGTCCTGTAGAGTAACTGTAAGCACTGTAGTTGACCTGTGTGGTCTTAATTCGTGCATTTCCGTCTAAACGAAACGGTAACGACTTTAGGGCCTCATTCAAAATGGCTCGGCGATATCAGCGACTGTTTCAATACTCTGCTTACCGGAGACAAACAAGGATTAAGATTGTCAAAACACGTATACTTGTAAAGGCTGATATATGTCCATGACATCACATGATCAGTTGCTAACGGACAATGGGTAGTATGACGATCAGCTGCTTATTATGCTTATATTCACAAATTTACCTAGGCAATGACCATCACCTCTGTTGGCCAGAACCAGAGGCGATGCAGCTCCTATAGGCGCTCTGTACGCCGGAAGCTTTTCGGCGAATAATGTCTTGCACCGACTAAACCATCAAAGTCACGTTGTTATAAATACCTTTTGCGCATAGAGGAACACCTTAGGAGGTTGTCGATGTGTTTAATTCCTTCCAACTCGAACAAATACTCCCGTTATGAAACTTTTTCTTCAAGCAGTCCCTATTTCAGTTCCCAAAATCGTGAAATCAACATTTTCATTTTTT
>NMRA01000013.1:1425034-1491943 GCA_002633005.1 Phoronis australis | reverse complement strand
CAGGCCGGGGATGTGGACCTTCTGTTCGGAAACTCCATCGGTGGACTAAAGAAATTAAAAAACGGGAACACGATTCCGCCAACCCCCCAAATCCGCTCCCGGTCCTGGTTACTGAAGTCAATATTTCCTCACGCTTCGCGCTGTGACAGTTTAATTTTGCTTTCGCAGCCAGGGGTGGGGTGGGGGAAGGCCCCCACTCCCCCTAAATCCTCCTATGCACTACATGGCGGTTGCTCGGAATTTGCATATTCAGTTAAGCCTGTCTATAAAATATTTTTTGTGCCACTCATATATACTGGCTTTCTTTTTTATGATTTCTTTTTTCGTTTCAGAAGCCCTACCATGCATTTCTGACAACATGGCAAAATTAAACTGTAAAAGAGGACACGTGTACTCTATATATACTGTCAACATCATTTTCTGGTTGAATATATGTACTGTGTTTATCATGATACGACTGTGATTGCATGTGTTTCGTCTATCTATAGAACAGGTGCGGCGGCGAACAGGTGGCTGAAAACTCTGTGATGTTGGAAAACGATAACCGATGTGTACTTACGGAATTAAATTGGCGCAACGTCGTTTTTTGACGTCGGCGCCACTGCTCGCACCGTCTTCACCAATCGGCAGTGCTCTGTAGGTGTCGGATCACTAATGTCGGCTCAATCCTCCCTCCCCCCCTAACTATATCCCCCCACTCGATACGTCCCAATCCTCCATATCCGGTTATTGCACGACCATTCACGAGCCATAACAAGCTTAGTGACTTTTAAACTACTAGAAGTGGAAGTTTTGTATTTTTATTAGGATATTTTTGTTGTTTCGCGAATGTTAATTCATTCGCGTTCGCAAGAACTTTGCGTTCGGGAGAAGACAATATTTGTTCTCTCGCGAACTTGAATTAGTTTGCGTTCGTGAGAAGACAATATTTGTCCCCAGTGGGCAAAATGACAAAACGACATTAGATGAGTCGCAACCCCCTCACATCCCCACCCCTCCCCACACACCCACTCCCCACTACATAGCTCCCCAATCTCCGTATCCGNTACATAGCTCCCCCAATCTCCGTATCCGCTTATTGCACGACCACCGATATTTCCGGCGCTGTGGCCACACTCGATTGATAGTTATGGATATGACGTAATTAGCGTGCGAAACGTACGACAAAACGTTTTAACTTCCCTTTTGAATCCAACCCCACCCCCCGCAAATGCACCCACACCTATAGCTATATTCCCCCAATCCGTATCCGCCGGAATTCGGGTCATTTTTTCACGGAGTCATTATTTATGCTACCCTGGCATAGTGGGGTATGACGTCGTCAGCGGGTGAAACGACAAAACCTTTTTTAAAAATCTCTTTTAACCAAGTTGGAGTTTTGCGTTTTCTCATTGGGTTCATTTTTGGCCTCTTGCGAACGTTAGTTAATTTGCGTTTGCGAGAAGACAACACATGTTCTCTCGCGAACGTGACCCCGGTCGCGAGAACAACGCCTGTCCTCTCGCGAACGTGAGTTCATTGGCGGACATCTTGGATTGAGGAAAAATGCTCGGGAGGCGAACATAATTTGTAGCGTATCTTCTCAAATGTTGTAGATTTCACGAAAAGGTGAGAGTGGAGTGGCGCGCGTGATCCATGAGAGTGGGCAATTGTATATTACGACACTTCATTTTATTTTTTAAGTGTTCCTGACAGAATTTGATATGGGACCAATTTATCCGACTATTACCGTGTTCCTCTATGCGCAAAAGGTATTTATAACAACGACGAAACAACGTGACTTTGATGGTTTAGTCGGTGCGAGGCATAATTCGCCGAAAAGCTTCCGGCGTACAGAGTGCCTATAGGAGCTGCATCGCCTCTGGTTCGGGCCAAGAAAGGCGATGGGCATTGCCTAAACTTTACCTAGACCTAGGTCACTGGTGTGTACTTACAACGTGACATTGATGTTTTAATCAGAATGAGGCATAATTTGCCAAAAAGCTTCCATCACTCCACTGTACTGGGGCGGCACTGGTCGGATATAGCGATCCCTGATTTTGAGAACCAGTTTCATCCACTAAACGGGCTCGTTATTCAGTGATTGCGTGGTTCTCGAAATGACAAAAATCAGAGACTGTTGTTTGACCAGTGCCTATTTTTGAAGTGTTTTCAGTAATACAAATAATTTAAATAAGCTGGTGAGAAATTTCGAATGCGGGACATTGAAAGCGTTAACTGTGTTGAAGTTCCATGGTGATGTTGCGGGGAAAATCAACAAAATGGAAATATATACCTCATATTTTCTTTTCGTCTGGGATTCAACGCCATTTTAAAACTTCCGCTAGTGTTCAGTATGTTTATTTTGATTGGATGAAGACGAGAGAGGTCATAACCTTTGCTCACCCTATTGCATTTTCAAATATTGTGTTTTAGCACTAATGATAAATTACATTTTCGATAACTTATCATAAATTTGATGTTTTAGATCTTTTTATGTATTTTATTATATATTAAGCTTCATTTGAACGCTTTTTCTATTAAAATAGAATAAACAAGGAATTATGACAGGGTTGCGTTAAATCTACCAGTTTGTCCAATAGCAAATTAGAAAACTGGGTTGAACTACTTTGAAACATTTATATTCCTACACGTGATGATTAAGTAGTAAAATAAAAGACATTTTAGATCATCAATTCATCTATTCTGCCAGATAGTTAATATTTAATGTATTTTTGTAAGTCTGAGTCCATGATTAGTGCTTCATCGGCTAAATTAAAAATTTACAGAGAACTACTCTTTTTACAACAATCCGCATAGTGTTAGTAAACCGTCCAGTCTACTCGAAGGAAACTTTGGCTTCATGCGGGGCTTAAACGTCAACAAACTGTTAGTTTTTAACAGCCAATGTTGATGACCATCTGTGATATACTAAGGTAACTGGACGTCTTGTCACTGCACTCCAGCAATGACGGCAGAATTCATTCCTCCTCCCGAAGCACCAGTTTTTGAGCCGACATTAGAAGAGTTCTCCGACCCGTTGGCTTTCATCAACAAGATTCGGCCGATTGGAGAAAAGACTGGTATCATAAAAATAAAACCACCTTCGGTAAGTCTCTTTATATTCGTTGCTAAAACTCCTGTCATTTCTAAACCCCGTGGTAGATCTGAAAACACAGCTATCTTGATTGCAGCTGTGTTCGCAATGCCTGGACTGGATTTCTTTCGTTCGTGCTGTTCTGCTCATCAGACATGGCGACCTTTTGTTTGCATGCGGACCTTTAAATTTTCGTTACGATGTTGAAAATTTATGTTGATATCATTCTGCCTGTGAGTTTTGTTTGCAAAGTTTTTGGATGCTGTAAATATTTGCTTTCAGTTCAAATCGACCTCCTGAGAGAAACCCACGAGTTAAATGTTAAAAAATTTGTGACTGCCTTTCTGTGTGGCAACTATTTTTGTGAGCCCAGACATTTTGCACTACACTTGCAATATTAGAAATGGCTATTGAGGTCATTCTCTGAGCATGTGCAGTGACATGGAAATTTGAGTCATGATCAGAGAACTTAATTTATACTTTGTAGAAAGGTCATCTTTTGAATGAGTGCACTGACTTTGTCTGGAATAAACATTTCTAAGATGATTTTATTTCTTTAGGTATTTTGATTTTTATTTTCCTTGGCAAATTGATGTTTCATTTATACATTAGCTGCTCCACTCATTTTCAAAAACCAACTTATTTGAATTAAATGGTTTATTTTCTTCCCAATGGTTTGCATTATCATCTTAGTTTGATATTTCTGGGCTAAACAAAGTGTTTTTTTACATTTAAATGTTCTTTCATAGGAATGGCAACCTCCGTTTGCTGTTGACGTTGACACGTTCAGGTTCACACCCAGAATACAGAAACTTAATGAGCTCGAGGTAAGTTAGGTACAAATGGCCATATGTTGATAAATCATTGTAGACATGTTTTATTTCCTCAAGAATCAGGAGTTTCTTAAACAAACGGTCTCTTTTAGATACAAACTGTTTAAGGTTTGTAAAAATGAAAATTATATTTGCAGTATTCTTTTGATAGTGAATGTGTAGAACTATTCGGTATTCAACATAAAATATTATTTGTTGATATCTGTCAATAAGTGTCAAGACTGTGCATTTAAGAAAGTGTTATCCCCATTTCAGAACAGAGTGAGGATTAGTGAAATAACTGTCTTTGAATTGAAACTATACTGTTCTAATAACTCTTGGTTGTAAGACTTATAGTGGAGTTGATGTGTTCCCCTGAAGCCGGTGTAAGTAGTCTTAAATTTAAGCATTTGAAATGACAGATTAGTGGATTTTTTGTTCTCTGGTCAAAAATTGATATCAAATGGTTTTAGTTAGGGGTTTCTTCATATTGTTAGTGAGAAGTGGTTGTCATCAAACAGCATACTTTGTCAAAATTTTCGCTTTTAACGCTGAGCCTTAGGAAGATTGAATTAACAACGGCAATTTGTGAACCATTATGTTGTCTTTTATGTCAAGAATCTTCGTACCGAGTCACTGTCCAAAGTTATGATGTCTTCATTAAGTGCTTAATCATTCACCCTTACCATTTTGGCATTCAACTAGAATGGCCATGACACAGATAAGTTTTCTTGATACTGTCCAGGGTCCTGGGTCACTTAAGGTGAAGGTGGTTGGACTATGAGAGGAACAATTTTTGGTTGGGGAAATTCCGCCCCTTCCTTTTTTGTCACCACCAGTTTCCTCTCCCAGTTGCCTGAAGCAGTCGTAACTAATGTTTTGGTGAAGTAATTTTTTAATGATTGGGAAGAAATTTTTGGGCCTGATGAGAATTTTGCATAATTTTTAAATATTTTCCTTAAGAGAGTGGGAAAGAGATCCGCCAACAAAATCGAGGCGTCGAAGGCCCTGTTGTCTATTGTGTTGCTAAGTAGTTGAGAATGTGATAACTGTGTAAGATTTCTTTTCTTTACGTGTGAGACATTTTCATATTTTGGGCAGCAGTATTGATGTGTTAATTGTGTTCAGGGCCCTTGCACACCTTTGAGAAAAGGGATGCCTTCTGATTTGGGCTTTGTGTAATTTTTAGATACAGACTCTTTGGGTTTTCTAACTAGTGCTTCATTCTTTGTCATTCGCTTCTATTTTATTGTAGGCCTTGTCAAGGATAAAGTTGAACTTTCTTGATGCTCTGGCAAAGTTTTGGGAATTGCAGGTAAGGGTGACAGGTTTAGACTGCGGAACAATGTTTAGTATTAATTGTACGCCTCATCTAACATTAAGGTTTTCAGTAACTCCGTAGTGTGCTGTTAGAGCTCGTTTCCTATTTTAGGGCTGTTCCAGCAAAATCTGTATGGGAGGGGGGGGAAGGCACTTTTATTTCGTACCCACCGCCCATATTTTTCATTTATTTCTCCAACCCATGACCCATAATTTTTTAATTATTTTTAATAGGTTAAAATATAAAATCCAACACTNTTCCTCTCCCAGTTGCCTGAAGCAGTCGTAACTAATGTTTTGGTGAAGTAATTTTTTAATGATTGGGAAGAAATTTTTGGGCCTGATGAGAATTTTGCATAATTTTTAAATATTTTCCTTAAGAGAGTGGGAAAGAGATCCGCCAACAAAATCGAGGCGTCGAAGGCCCTGTTGTCTATTGTGTTGCTAAGTAGTTGAGAATGTGATAACTGTGTAAGATTTCTTTTCTTTACGTGTGAGACATTTTCATATTTTGGGCAGCAGTATTGATGTGTTAATTGTGTTCAGGGCCCTTGCACACCTTTGAGAAAAGGGATGCCTTCTGATTTGGGTTTTGTGTAATTTTTAGAGACAGACCCTTTGGGTTTTCTAACTAGTGCTTCATTCTTTGTCATTCGCTTCTATTTTATTGTAGGCCTTGTCAAGGATAAAGTTGAACTTTCTTGATGCTCTGGCAAAGTTTTGGGAATTGCAGGTAAGGGTGACAGGTTTAGACTGGGGAACAATGTTTAGTATTAATAGTACGCCTCATCTAACGTTAAGGTTTTCAGTAACTCCGTAGTATGCTGTTAGAGTTCGTTACCTATTTTAACAGTTAGTGGTATAGAGAACCGTGTTTTTACATTTAATGTAAATTGCCCACTTCTTATTGCTTTAGGTGACATTTGAGGCGAATTTTATGGAAATATCTTTCTTTGTTATCAAGCTTGTCACTTTCGACATTTGAGTTTTGGTGTTAAAGGTATAGTCCTGTGGTTGAATCGTAAAAAAGTTTTGGTATGAATCATTTTATGTGTGTGCGAAGCTAATTTTGTAGACTAACGTGACTGCTGACCAGGTATACATTCTTTAGATGCTTGTCTAACACCATGCAATGCCATTCCTAGACAACCAACTCAAGCAAACACCAAGTGTTACTGTCAGTAGTAGAGTAGTTTTCAGTGGTTCTGGCTGCTGACCATTATCTGTGAGTTTGTTTGAGCTGTTGTAGCCACATGCGATGAAGTCGGGCCAAATATTTATCAAAATGTGGCCAATTCTTTGAAAATGTCAACATCTTTGAGAAGGGCTCTAATTTGCTAAATCTGGTGATAGAACTGACTGTAGTCTGGGGATCTGATTGTATGTCTGGACCATTTTAGTGGCTACACTTGTCTTGAGAATAAGTCATTAGCAGTCGTGCATCTGCACTAAGTGAAGTCAGTTACTGGGTGGAATATACCTTGAAAACTATTCCAAGTTTTTTATCTCGTTAAGAATAGAAGTTTGGGAGTGTACCTTAAAAATCCATAAATTTCTACCTCATGTTGTGCAATGGTGGCAGGCTGCTTTTAGATGAGGCTTTTGCTATCTCGATCGTCACTAGCTTGGAGGTTATCTTGCACACGCCATTGTTGCTATGGTTTCTTGCTCGCCAGGTCAGTGATGTGTGGGTATAAACCACCAGATATGTGATGGGGATTTCTGTCTTTCATGTGCTTGTCTGAAAAGTGGTGGGACCATGGGAGTGGCCATTGGCTCATAGATAAAGTCTTTTTTTTTCAGTGCCAACGTGTGATTGTTGCTTCTTTGATTTTTCACGTCTTTATAGCTCTCATAACGGCATTTTGTGTGTATCTAATCTCAGATTTTTTTGAAATTTGCCTTTCCTAATTAACCATCCATTTTTACATCATGAGTGCTGCGCTCACCCTGTACTATCAAAACGGGGGTCCAGTGGACCTGTCTTCCAAAATTTTTGGGGTCCATTTCAATTTCTTGCTGTACATTACAGTTACCTGAGCGACAGGCATTGTATATAATAACAACATTCATGAAATGAGGTGAATCTGCTGGTACTTTCATCAATGGAAAATTTGTGGAAATCACCAAGAAATCAAACGGTTGGCTTTAAATTCTTTAGTCTTGTTTCTTGCTACTTATCAAAATTGCATTTAAGGTAACACACACATTCTTAAGCTTAATTGTGTCAAATGATTTAAACCACAACCTCGGGCAAAAACTGGTGCTGAACGTTTCCATTGTGCTGTTGCCATAGGTACTCCTTAATGTCTGATGCAGGATTTTTTCCACAGAATTTGTGGTAATGAATGCATAAGATCACTTCAACATGGGAAGATTTCATTGATGAAAATTGTGAACATTTTTTGTCATAGTCTTTTTCACTGCGTGGAGTTATATTAAGTTATATGATTTCTAAGTTTGCTTTTTATTGATCGTGAAGAGTATGTTTTTGATAGTGCACCGGCACATTATAAACATGGGTCATGGCATGGGCTTGGTTCACGGTTTCTCAAACTTGCACTCTGTCTAATAAACACAGCTCTGTGATCACCCCCCACACACATGAAAAACAGACTAGTGACATGGGTCAAAACCGTCAAACACAGTACAGGTACTACATGTCTGTGTACCATGTTGAGTGGTCCGTGAGTCATGTTTGTGAATCTGGAGCTGTGTTTTTGGGTCTACACGGTGTACACGGTGGTCGTGATCGAAGTTTACCGGACTGTTGAGCCGTATTCACGAGTGTGAAAGTTGAGTTGTTCACACTCCTTGAACTTCGTAATGACACTTTGCCATGCGTAGGGCACGTGCAGTCATTTGAGAACTACCAAGCTCATGTTTCTCTCAGAATTACACATTCTAGTAAATTGTTCCCTGTTTGTTGGTCCAGTGATTGCTCCCAAGAAGTAACTTGGGACTACATTTTATCTTTTATTAAATAACATTGCAATTTGCAGATCTTGAGTCGCATAAAGCTGTCAGGGCCAAGAACGATTTTGACAATTTTTTGACTATGATAAAAATGTTCCAGATTGGGCAACCACTAACATTTGGGACACTACAATTCAAGCCTAAATTTGATTTTCTTGATTCTGAATATTAGGATGTTGGAGACATTGCATTTTGTCTGAACATTGTCTGAAAATAGGCTTCAATCGTCTTGAAATTTGGGACATGCCAGATTGCTTATTTGTAAAATTTCTACAAGCCCTCACCTAATATTCACTGTCTCAAACTGGAGAATTTTTACCGTAATTCTCACAGTGTCATGTTTCTTTGTTAGTTCCCTAGTAACACCTCATTCCTTTAACAGGTCTTGCGGTGTTGTGATAGCATTCTTCACCTTTTAAAACTTTTAGTTTCTAATCTAATGCCCTAGAAACACAATCTGCTTCCATTAACTACTATGGTACTAAATTTCAACTATAACCTAATTGTTTCCTGAATCAAACAAGTTCAATCACGTGAAATTTAACCGAGGATACATTCTGTTCGTCA
Organism: Phoronis australis; assembly: GCA_002633005.1. Taxonomy (NCBI): domain Eukaryota; kingdom Metazoa; phylum Phoronida; family Phoronidae; genus Phoronis; species Phoronis australis. The sequence continues at coordinate 1,483,192 of NMRA01000013.1, read as the reverse complement.
GACCACGCCGCTCAATGACTATACTTGCAGCAGTCATCAGCTTCCCATATTGATTTTCCTTGGTGTATTATTTGTTTTATCACAGCTTGTATCAGTTAGTGGTCTGGCTATCGGCCGTTGTGTACCTGTGGTGACATGATACAGCACCCTCGCTCACCTGAGTTGGAAAGGTGCCTGTGCCTTCTGAGAGGGATTTTTTTTCGGGTGAGGGATCCCTCTCAAGGTCATATGATCATAGTCTGTTTCTGAGAATGTCCCCAAACTTTGTCCACACGACATTTTCGTGTTATTATGTTTCTCAACTTTGCTGATGGTGATGAATTCTGGGATTTGTCAAGAAATTGAGGTCCCCTTCGGTAACTAAATCTTGTGAATTTGATAAAATCTTTTCGAGGCGTTTGGCTTATAAAAAGTGTATTACTTTCTCTGGTGAATTACATTCGCAGAAGAATTTTTACTGGCAATTTCTTAAAGTTTTACTAGTGTGTGATTATTAAGCAGTTGTCCAAGAAAAAGTTCCAAAACCTGCTAATATTATATCGTGCACATTTTTCAATTCATTTAAAAGCTGATTAAAAATCATTTGAACTAGTTGTAGAGAATTAAATTGTGACAAAAGTTATTTCTCCTCGACGTACGGATGATCTGGCATGAGCTCTGGGTATCCATTCACCACTACCCTACACCCCTGCTGCTGGCTTGGACTGCTCAGCTTTTTGTATGCCTGGCTTCTGTTACTGATGCTGTGATTTATGGCTCATAGGGCCAGCCTATTGCATTGCAGGGTACACAGATTCGTATGCCGAATGTGGAGCGACGGGTCCTGGATCTCTACCTTTTGCACAAGGTGAGTTGATGTGTCATTGAACGAGATTTCTTATCAATAATGTACTTGTAACCTACTCGAAATAATAGAATCTCTTAACTAGACACATATGTGAACTCCAACTTAATTTGGATATTTCCTGTCCTTTTTTGCATGAACTGAACATAAGTGTTTTTAATTTTGTGCTGAAACACTTGGTGATTTGAACATTTGAATAAATGATATGTGCAGTTGAATGCCCTGATACAAGCTTCAGCCTTAATTTTTTGTCTTACTTATGCCTTAAGTATTGCTCATGTCTTAGTATTTCAGTTGTATAGCAGAAGGTAATGCTGTAGTGCTTTTTGTTAACTCGATCAGGTCAACACTTTTTTTACTTTTTTTGTAAAAATAAAAACCACTGCCAAGAATTGAATGAATGTTACACCTGGACATTTAAAAGATGGATAATGATGTAAAACCACAAAATAAGCAACTTGTAAAAAAATCATACTTTACTGCAGATTGTGAATGAAGAAGGCGGGTTTGAAATTGTGACGCGTGACCGGCGATGGGCACGTGTGGCCAGTCGCATGGACTTTCCATCAGGCAAAGGCGTCGGTACCGTCCTCAGGCAACACTACGAGCGAATCCTCTACCCGTATGATCTGTTTAAGGCCGGGGTCACGGTGGATCCCGATGTAAGTACTTTGCCCGAGTTCTCTTAGAGCAAAAGTTCATGCATGAATCTAATGGACCTGTTACAAGCAAGGTAGATTTTTATCCCACTTTCTTTGCTGTCATGGCGTTAACCTGTTACTACGCAGCTGGACTTCACCTGAGACTTTAATACTTGGTGCTGTTCTCCATGTGCAGTGCTATACATTTTGTTCGAAGTTATGCAACAAAATGGCGATATTGTTCCATGTTGATGCTTAATTTGGAAATCTACACACTGTCCTAGTGCGTGCATCGTTTCACTGAAAGAACTGGTGCTTAACAAAATATTTCCATTTGTTGACCACGTCATAATTTTTCCTGCAAAAGGATGGAAAGAAGGCATGATATCAATGATTTGTGTTTGCATAAAGTGTCAGTTCTAAACATGTCGGACTTTTCCGACGTAGCTGAAGACTTTTAGACAGGGTTTGGGGCTTTCCAAAAATGGCTTAGCTTCGTGTGTGGAGTGCACATAGACAACTACTTTGCACAATACGAGTGCGGTAGTTTAGAGTACTCTTAATGTGTCGCTTGGCAATTACTACTCATGTTAGCGTCTGGTAACCTGAGCCCAAGATTACATCGTAAAACGTCTCACAGTTCTCAAAAGGGGACAGCTAATGTGGAGTGACGATATGTTTGATGCGCCGATTGATGGAAGAAAACCATATGTGTGCTTGGGAATGCTAGGGCTTCATGTCAATCTTGTCTGATATGATGTACATTAATTGTCTGCTAATGAACTGGTCTAGTGGAAGACGATTTCAATCAATTTCAGCTGATTCTGTTAAACGTAGTAATTACCATACTTGTGTGCGTTAGTGCCTACTTCTGGACAAGGACTAACTTCGAGTTGACCTTGGTTGTTTATCCACGTCCAATCTCTTTCTTGCAATAGTCCATTTCCGTGGAGCTTTTTTGAGAATCCAGGATCCAAAATATTTTCAAAATTGTTCAGCAGCGATTTGGCTAACAATTAGTACCTCATCTGGTTCGTTGTTATTTTTAATGACTCTGGTAATTGAGGTGCTGACATGAGGACTAGTCCCTGGAATTCATCCCAAACTGGTCATTCTGGTAAACACACGTCCCTGACTTCCTAACAACACGCCTAAATATGCATCTCAATCCCAGGCTGATTTTTGAGTTCCTCTAGGCCAACACCCTGGGTGGTAACTCGGATAAGTATGGTAAATCCCTACTGTTGTGTTATAGAGGGTTCGTGTGAAGCCAGAAGTTGATGATGACAACAAAAAACTTGACAAGGACTTCAAACCTAAAACAAAAACACCTACCAAAGACCCTGAGGGTGTACGCCGATCTAAGCGAGTCACGAAAGAGGTACGTACTTTTCTTTTTTGCCGTTTAAGCTTGTTGTGGGAATGCTTCTTTAGGGTGACACAATCGATGAGAAAAGTGTTTTTTGAGATGAGCCTCCTCACTTTCCGACACTTTACTACTGGAGCTAAATCCCACTTGATCAATAACCAAGTATTTTATCGTATTTAACTGATGAGGTTATTCTTCGATTCCAGTGAATGGCTGGCGGCCAACAATGAGATTTGGCAATTTGTTATGAAATCTCCAAGACACGACAGGTCAAAGCTTATAATTTCAAGTCTATCCCATACAGCAATAATTGTAAAAATGTGTTCCTTTAATGTAGAGGAGATGATGGGATCATTCCTTTATCCAGGATTTCGAAAATAGGGTGTCCAAAATGGGGTTCCCAATATTCCAGTGCATCCATAATTCCGACGCGTAACCCCCCACCCCCAGCAATCCCCCCAAACACAGAGATTTTTTTAACAAAAAACGCATAGACCAAGGTTTTTACATCTCAGTTTACAAAACAGCCTTCTGTAGTGAGCATTTTTAATAAACAATTGGTGTAGACCAAGACTTTTACAATGCTATCAACAAAGTGTGAGCATACCAACATTATAAATTTCTTTCTGCTTTGAAAAGATAGCCCCCACTGAGCCTTCAGAGGCTTCTTAGTAATCATTACATTGTGTGTATCCAAACTTGAAAGGTTCCTATTAACAGTGGGTGTCCAAATGATACATTGGGGGTCCTTGCCAGAGTCTCCATATTAGTGGTAGGGCATTCATTTGGACGCCCAGGACGTACGCTGCATAAAGGACTGGATGGGATCTGATTCTGTGGTACAGCGGTTATCACGAATATTTTGCTGAACGAGTGACGATAAGGCGATGATTGTCCAGCCAGGTGCATCACACTTGAGGTGCTTGGATATGCCGACTAGCTCTCCTAGACGTTAGGGCACCGACTATTCAACAAAATATTGTATATGTACCTTAACCTTGGCTTGTGGATTATATAGAGTAGTAATACATTTACAGAGGTGTTACATTTTGAGAACCAGTTTTATCCACTGAATTACGAGCATCTAACTGATTCTCAAAGTTTGGTGCCCATGCACGCGAATGTTGCTTGTAAAATTGTTTGAAATTGTAAAATGTAAGTAAACATGGCTTAATTCCAAACTTTCTTAATGACTGAATGATCAGCATGCATTCAACTTAAATTGAAAAGGGCAATTTCCTTTGGAAGATATCCAGTTGGCCGTTTGCTTTTAGCTATTCATTCTAGAGCCATCGTGTCCTTGTGTCATCTTTTGTCGTAATGCTTCACTTTTGTCTCTGTAGGAACCCTTCGTGGATTACACAGCCAACTCTGAACTGAAAAAACTGCAGTTCTTTGGGGCCGGTCCCAAAACTGCACTGCCAAACCTGCCTGTCAAGAAAGGTATTGTTTTGAAGATTTTCTTTCCTCTTGGTATTAGTAAAAAAACAAATGTCTATCAGCTTAGAACAAAATGACGCTCTTTCAGTATGATGTAAGTTTCAGCTCGTTAAGTTTTATCTTTTAATTTCTTGTTGTGCTCTGATAAAATGGATGCCACAGTTCAGTGATGCTAAAATTCACATTTTACGACCCTTGAAACTTGCAGAGAAAATCAGTACAAAATGTCTCTATTTCATGTCTTTTGATTACTGACAGGTGTGTGTTTCAAACTGGTGGAAGCAAAGGAAATTTCAATGTTAGTCAGTGTCACATAATGTACCACATACAAACTTAATCAAAAAGTATCAATGATTCATAATAGTTTCAGTCAGAAACAGTTTCACTCTGTCGACATACAGTTTAACTTGTCTCTGTAATCTTGCTGTATTGTGCAAGGTCTTTGGGATTGCCTGTAGTTTTGAAATAGCCTTTTGGTGTCTTGGACGCACATTCAAGATTGTGAAATCACCTGCTGGAAATTGCACAGCTGCAATTGTTTTTTAGCTATTTGAAAGAAATTGGTTGCCTCGATACAAAATTCACTCGTTTCTTAGAGAACCTGTCAAAGAGGAATGCATTTTTATGCCTCCGCATATTTATATGTGGAGGCATTATTCTGACTCTCCGTTTTGGTTGCGGGTACACCTATCATGAGTCTACTGTTTGTGCCCTTTGACCTCACGCATCGCTCTTGTTGTTGCAGAAGATGAACTAGAAGAGGAGCTACTGGACAACTACGGGACCAGGATGAAGAACAAGGGACACAAAAGGGGCATGGTACGTAGGAGTGTTACTTGGGGGAAGCGAAGGCGGATCCAGCTGCAAATGTAACAGAAGTTCTAACTAAAACGTCAAGCTTCTGAGGAGAATTTTTATGTCACAAACACATGAGTTGAAAGCCGGTTGTGAAATTTAATGTCATCATCTCTCCGCCCACTGGTCAATGAAAATGAAAAACATAATAATTTTTTCTGTGTTTTTGCTTGCCTATTTAAATATACTGGGGTCTGAATGTCCTGGATCCACCTATGGGTAAAAGGACTGGGTTTGATTATTGTCTCTTGCCAGTTGCATTAGAAATAATAGCTTTTGCAGTAATAACTCTTGCCTTCTTGTAAAGTGCCTATTTTGGAAAATTTACGTCTACCTGTTGTAGTCAAGCTCATGCAAATTATTGCCTGGCATACTATTGTGAGAAAAGAACCCCTGAAATCAAGTTTTCCGTGAAGAGTTGCAGCTGTTGGTTTGAAAACGGAGATCATTCCACTGAACAACTGATCCAGAGGTGGCCTGGAGAAGTCGTGGAAAAGTCATGAAAAATGAAGCGCCGTATGAGTGTGAACCACGCAACATCAGTCCTCTTCATGTCACTCGTGTGTGTTAATAATCTTATAATCTTCATTGCAGATTGATCTCTACATGTGCCACTCGTGTGGCTCCGGTGACGCCGAAGGACAAATGCTACTGTGTGATAACTGTGATGATGCCTTCCACACGTTCTGTCTTGTGCCCCCTCTCCAGGAGATCCCCAAGGGAGACTGGAGGTGTCCCACATGTGTTGCTGAGGTAACGCCGTGTTACAGTTGATAGTCGTGCAGATAATGTAAATTAAGAGTTTTCAGTGAACGTGAATGCAGTGATGTTCCTGATGAATTAATTTTTTAGTGGAGCAGATATGTTGTGTTGTGAAAACGTCAAAAAGCAGGAAACCTATGGGGGAAGGTTGAGTTATCTGTTACTAGACAGTAGATGGTGTTAACTTATTAGTAATGTAAGATCAACTAGTAGTTGAAACACATCAAGAGTCCATGATATACTCGCAGTGAACATCCAATTTAAAACCAGCATGCCTGTGCTTGGAAGTAAAGCTTAGGCACATGGGTCTATGTGTGAAAAATTTTGACGTGCATTTGGAAATGCTTGATTTCATATATAAGCACACAGAGCTAACGTTAGTGTGTGCATATAAGGTAATACCTATTTAATGGCATATGAGTAATTCTGATGATGTCAGTTCTTGGTCAGACGGTCAGTAGAAAATTCAATAACAAAACATGCGCGCACCTGCGCCCCAATTTGGTGAAGTGGGCAAAAAGGTCCGCCTCACAGAAACAAGAAGTCTGAGAAAATGAGACAAAAGTCCACTAAAAAGGCAGGAACTGCCAAAATTCGGCGAATGCACAATTCACAGCTCCGAACGTACCTCGTTTTTTAGTAAAAGGTCCACATTCCCAAAGATTCGAGCCCCCCATATTTTAGAATGGGTGCACGCGTGCAAAAACAAGCTGCTTTGCTTCATATAACGATTATTCGATATTACTCACTATCATCAACAGGTATATATAATACAGTCTGTACACAGATGCAATAACGTGTATGATTCCATGCACGCACCCAGGGGGGTGAAGTTTGGCGAAGTGGGCAAAAAGGTCTGCCTCAGAGAAACAAAAAGTCCAAGAAAACGTGACAAAAGTGCACTAAAAAGACGTAGACGCACAGTGCTAAAGGTGGTACCCCGTTTTTTTTTTTCTAGTCCTACCAATGTTTTGTCAGCAAAGGGTCCACATCGACAGAAATTCGAGCCCCCCCCATTTTCAAGGCTGGGTGCGCGTATGGATTCTACGTCGTCAAATCCAAAACGTGCGAGTCAGTTGGTCTTAACTGCTTCAGTTCCACTTTCCTTCAGCAATAACTAGTTAGTTCTATTTTCTACCACAGGTATGCAGCAAACCAAGGGAAGCGTACGGGTTCGACCAGTCGTCCAAGACTTACACACTCCAAGAGTTTGGGGAGAAGGCTGATGAGTTCAAGTCTCATTATTTCAACATGCCCGTTCACGTACGTTTTGGGTGGAGATTCTGAATGTGTGCTTTTGTGTCATTGCAGTGCAATACTAATATAAAATAGTTTTGTCTTTCAAACAGTTGTGCTTCTTTGTTACTACACTATTGACATACGGACGTCGACTAAGGGCCTATTAAAAAAATTGATGGCTTTTTTCGAAATTCCTCTGGCATGATGAAATTTATTGTCATGTTTTGAAAAGCTTTGGCCATTCATAGCATTCTAGATTTCTCACCAGCTGTCATTTAGTCGTTTTCTTCCCTGCAGTTGTGTAGTAATTATCTCCCCTGTTGTCACATAAATTGTTATCGTCCCCACAGATGGTTGGCACGGACGTGGTTGAGAAGGAATTCTGGCACTTGGTGGGTGCACTTGACGAGGACGTGGTAGTGGAGTACGGCGCTGACATCCATGCCATGGAGATGGGTAGCGGCTTCCCCACCAGGGACACGGAGGATCACTTCCCGGAGGACGAGGTAGGTGATTTTGGCACACTCCTTGGATTTACAGTACAAGCCGTAGGTATTCAGACGTAGTGGCCTGGAATTTCCCCATCATGACGACTGGGTGGAAGCTGAATTCATGGTCAGAGTAGTCTCCCCTGATGACCGTCAGAGTAGTCTCCCCTGATGACCGAGAATGAAGGGGAATCAACAGGAAAGATAGTATTTTGTGATTAGAATTTTGCTGTCCTAATAGTATAGTAGTCACTTTTGCAGTTGATGGAATTGGCTGTCGTGGTGGGAATCGAAGGCCTGATTGCTTTTGTCTTGCTCAGTACCATGGAAGGTGAAAAATAAAAATGCCAGAGCTTAGTAGGGTATAGATAAAAAAGCTGTCAAATTTCTGGGAGGTTGGCCACACCTGCAACTTACTGTGTTAAGCTGAGTTTCATATAGTGGTGTCGTTATGGCAGTTTGAACACTTTGCAAACTCTGTTTTTTTGGTGTAGTAAAGACCTGGCTGTAAATGGAAGACCTTGTGAATATGTGGTATTCATGTTGATATTGAGTCTTTGATTCTCAATACAAAGCATAAACATTCAGGAAGACCCTTTAGAAACTCTGGTGGTTAGTTCAGGTCCATCTACAAGCTGAATACTTGCAAACTTTGGGATATTCAAGCTGGTGTAGGGGCTTACAATTGAAGGCTCAAGTATTTAGTAATTCCTTTAAATGCTCCCAGTGCACTTGATTGAGTCAGTGACTTGCATGTAATATTTCCCATCTGTTGACAGGACTACATTAAGAGTCCGTGGAATCTCAACAACATCGCCGTGCACGAGCGCTCCGTGCTGGGTCATGTGAACGCCGACGTGTCGGGCATGAAGATCCCGTGGTGCTACGTAGGCATGTGTTTCTCCTGCTTTGCCTGGCATGTGGAGGATCACTGGAGCTACTCTATCAACTACATGCACTGGTGAGTGATGGACTGGTGGGACACCAGGGTTGGGTTTAACACGCTTGGGTAGTTCAGGTGAGGGTGGAGTTGTCCGACTAGACTGTGTAAGTCGGGTGCCCATTGTCTTAGTTTTCATTCAACGTTTAAGTGCTTAAAACCACCATTTACCTAGATTTGAATGAAGCTTTTGTGTAAGTACTTTCAAGGCTTGGAATTTTCATTTTTTAAGATAATTTCCGCTTTTTTTGGTTTCCTATTTCTTTGTCTCTGTTTTATCATTATTTTGATTTAATTCATGGAAAAAATTATATTTCAGTTAAAATTTTCAACACAAAAAGATTTTTATCACACAAGCCTATTTGTGGAATGACACGTCATCTGGAAAATTTTCCTCTTTTTTTGTCATTGATCATCCCAAGTCCCGGTACCTACGTGTTGTTATTTCCTTTGTAGGGGTGAGCCCAAGACTTGGTATGGCGTCCCCGGCACACAGGCTGAGGNGAAAAATGCGGCCTCTACGAGTATTTGACTGTGAAATCGGATACAAAATGGCCGCCACGTCCGCCATTTTGTATCCGATCATGACCAAAAACAATAGCGTTCCAGTGATTCCCGATCTACATGTTGTGTGCAAATTTCGTGAAAATCGGACCAGAATTGCGACCTGTAGAGAGCGAACAAACAAAAAAAAAAAAAAAACTTGCTGTCAGAGCAACATACTTGGCGGAAGAATTCCGCCAAGTAACAATACCAGAGCCCTGATCAATTGTAATGGCCATCAACTAATATGGTTAACCGTTTCCTAATTGTTATAGTTGTGTCATGAGTGGGCATTAATTTATTTCCAGGTTGTGCGAACCAATCAGTGTGCAGGCGAGTTTGTCGTTACCTTTCCGAGGTCATATCATGCTGGCTTCAACCAGGGTTACAACTTTGCTGAAGCCGTCAACTTTTGTCCAGCAGATTGGGTAAGTGCAAGAATTATACCATTGACTTTTACTTACAAGTGCAAGCTTTGGCAGTGTCTCTAAATGCTATGTCACGGCTTGTCAAATACCTGGTAACCTCTCTAAAGCCAGTTGCCGAATATTGTATGTTCTTGATAGTCCAGTATGTAGATGATGTAGAGACTTGCATCAGCAGATAGAATAAATTAGTGGGTACATCAAGATATATTAAGTGGTAGTTTCTTTGGAATAAATCCGTCAAAGTATTATAACTGCGAATGAGTAATATATTGCCCTCTGTCAATGTAGAAAAAAGAACTTACAGCATCTTTTGTGTTCAAGAAATTCTGTCTGAAACTTCCTTAAGATTTTTTTGCTGTTCTATACGATAATTTTCTTATTGTAGTTTTGTTCATCATAGATTAGTTTTCTTTTCGCTTTTTCTTCCTGTACCTTCACACCTGTCAATCATCTTTCAGTATCATTCCATTGGCCTCACTGTTTCAATCATCACGTTAACCCCGCCTACCTCCTTTATTTCAGCTTCCTCTGGGGCGGGCATGTGTTGAGAATTACCGCCAGCTGAAGCGCCAGCTGGTGTTCTCGCATGAAGAACTCATCTGCAAGATGGCTGCCGACCCAGACGGTCTTGACCTCCTGATGGCTGCCGCCACGTACGAGGACATGCTGGCCATGGTGGAGAATGAGAAAAGACTACGCAAGTCGCTGTTGGACATGGTACGGACACTCTAGTTGGATACTGAGACTTTTCTGCAATCATGGCTCTACTGCAGCAGATTTCCATGTATACTACATGACGAAAGTAATGGGGACATTGTAACAGTGTGAACGTAGTGTCTGAGTTTGTTGAAAACTGAAGTCGGGAAAGGGTATTGTGCATTAGAAATAAGTACGACTTGTGAAATGTGTGCGAACGTAATCAACCTGGCCTGAGTTCCACAGACTCAAGAATCTTGGAAAGAAGATGGAGGGATTACGTGGTTAGCTTGTAATAAATTGTGATTTCTCTCGAAATGTTGCATGATCTTGTGTTTTCCAGTGTCCTTAGCGCATGTCTGGTTCAATGACCCTGTATTTAAATGATTTCTATAATGACCTTTCACTTGCCCATTGTCTGCAGGGTATCACAGAGGCTGAGCGTGAGGCCTTTGAACTGCTGCCGGACGATGAGAGACAGTGTATCCTGTGTAAGACTACCTGCTTCCTGTCAGCCATTACTTGCCCCTGTAACCCAAGTAAGTTGAACCTCCTGTCGAATAAACATTAAGGAAGTCTCTGTGAAACTGGCCTAATGCTGGTTGATGTGGTTGTGCTTTAGAACCACTGAATGTGTTGAATGTTTTTGTATTCTTAGAATGATGAAGTAAAAGAGAAGTCTTTGGTTTACATAGCACAGTATTTTTGTTGTGAAATTAAGAGAAGTGACCTTTGTTTAGTTGACTAGAAATAAAAGATGAGTTAGGAAAAGTCACAAAATATGTCTATTGTTTATTTTTTACGCTAAAGTGCCTATATGCACACAACTTAATGATCAGCGAAACTTAAAACAGTGGTCTCTCTGACATGAGCTGATAAATTGTACTGAGTATAAAGTTTAATTAATGTGTTTAGCACCAAAAGCACTGTGTAAATATTAGGATTTATTATTGTCCCTCCATTAAGTTGACACGTGTGTTCTCACTCCAGACAACCTCGTATGTATCCAACACGTCAAGGAGTTGTGCTCATGTCATACGTCGCGGCTCTGTCTTCGCTATCGCTACACACTAGACGAGCTGCCGGCCATGTTACATCGCCTAAAGGTGCGTGCTGAGTCGTTCGACACGTGGGCCAAGAGAGTCAAAAATGCATTGGAAGCCAATCATAGCCAGAAACTAGGTGAGTGAGAGGAAAACTGAGTACGTCGAAAATCCTGGTATGTTTTGATTGCTGATTTTTTGTGGAAGAGAACTTTACCAATGCCTATGTTAATATGCTCTTCTTAGTTAAGTGCTATGCATAGCCCAGTACTCAGGTGGTAACTGGTTCAGTTTGCATTCTGTAGGCACTGAGTGTTATGGGTTGTCATCAATGTCCTTGAATAAAGTGTTGTTGACTTTTTTATGAGCACAGCCCCAGAAATCACTTTCGCATTATATCCAGGTTCTCATTAACTCACTTGCATACATTCACTAATAAGACCGAGCTCAGTGAAGTAGGAGACGGTGCTTGATTGTCGGCTAGTGAAGCCAGGATTCGAAGCCAGATCTCCTAAACAGGAGTCCGGAACTCAAACCACTGAGCCATACTGTTGACTGGTGAATATTGCCGTCATTGCAAGTCAAATCAAGGTTTTTTGTTGTCCGTGTTTTGTTCGATGTCCCTTATTGCAGTCCAGATTTTTTAACATCGATGTAGGATTGGTATTTATGTTGTCGCTATGCTGTTCAATGAGTGATGGTCACTTAAAGAGGTCTTGCATTTTGAGAACCAGTTTTCTCCATTGAATAATAGGCATCAAACTGGTTCTCAAAATGTGGAACCTGGAACTGACTGTTACTGGTTGAAGTCCCTTCTTCCTGTCCAGATTTTGTTGACTTTGATGTAGGAAGGGTATTACATTGTCTTTACACCGACTGATCACGTTAACTCCTTGCACAGATTTTAACGACATCAAGGCCCTGATCTCCGAGGCGGAGTTGAAGAAGTTCCCAGAGAGTGAGCTGCTGCAGACTCTGCGCGAGGCCGTGCAGGACGCGGAGAAGTGCGCCAGTGTTGCTACACAGCTGGTCAGCAAGAAACAGAGAACCAGGTATGGAGTCGGAGTACTGAGTAGTGGCGGTAGTGTGGAATGTGTGGACTATTGACCGTATAGAGTGGTGATGTAGCTGAATAGACAGTTTATGCTTTTTGTTCGAATTCTTTGAAAACTTGTCAAATACGTTTTGGTCATCATCCTTTATTCTCGTGTCGACAGGAATCGCCAGGCGGGTGATATGAAGTATGTGGCCAAGCTGACTCTGGATGAGTTAGAACAGTTCCTGGACCAGGTGAAGAGCCTGCCGTGTATACTGAAGGAAGCAACTGCCTTACAGGTGAGGTCTTGGGCAGAATGTGTAGGTATAGGGTACTGTTCAGTGTTACGGCAGTGTGCTTCAGTTCAGTTCAGTGCTGTGTAATTTGAGCTTAGGAACAGCACAGTACTCTGCAGTATAGCTTAGGTCTGTGCCACAAAGTACAGAACTTGATTGAAGCTCTAGATTACCTTGATAGGCAATAATAATGCAGCTGTCCATCTGTGTGTAAGTGTATGCTATCATGTTGTCAGATGCAGCTTTTAAGCTTTTTGTTCTCTCTCTTTTAAAACGCTTCTTGATGCTGTCTTATGAATATTTAATCTACCATAAATCCTGCAGTAGTATAGGAGATGAAATGTCCCCCACACCCCTAGCTCGTTCCCTGAGAATTGGCCCTCTCCCCTCTTGTTCTTGCCAAGGAAACTGCTGCAACTTCCTGTGCAATGATAAAAAGAGGAGCTTTTCTTTGTTGACATGGCCCAGTGAATTTCGGGTCTCTCATTAACCAATGTTCATCTTTAGGCTCAGTTGATAATTTTGGATGTTGCTTGCAGGACTTGCTGACGAAAGTCAAAGATTATCAGACTGAGGCTATCCTGGCCCTGGAGGAAGAGGTGCCCAACTCGGAAAAACTAGAGAAGCTGGTCGAATTTGGGGTCACACTGGACGTTGACCTATTAGAAATTCCAAAACTCAAGCAGGTAAATACAGGAACAGTACTGTGTGGATTATGTGCAGAAACCAATGTGATAAGATTACACCGTGGTGATAATATTATGGCTGAGTTTGAAAGATGCACTTTGGTCCTCATTACAGGTTTATGCATGTAGAACTTGGTGGAGTAGTTGGAAAAGTGCAGGAGTGCACCTTTAAAAATCAATATGTGGGTTTAGGGTTCAGGATCTAATCGACTCCGACTTGAAATTTTACTAATCAAGCTGCATCATAATTTGAGTACGAGTTTGTAAATTTATTTGAAGCATGATATGCAGTTAGCCAATTTTCTAGTCTAGTTTCAAATATAGAGATTATACCCCGTGTCCAGATGTCATTTTTACTCTCTTCTTTGCTGCTCGCAGGTGTTAAAGCAAGCTCGTTGGCTGGACGAGGTGCGGAATACTCTGGCTGAGTCGACTGAGGTCACACTGGAGGTGATGCGTAAACTGCTGGACTCTGGGGTTAGTCTGGCCCCCCATAGGGCAGTGGAGAAGGCAATGAGTGAACTGCAGGAGTTACTGACAATTAGCGAGAGGTGGGAAGAGAAGGCTAGGATCTGTCTACAGGCTAGGTAATGAGAAATGACCCAATTTGGAATTCACAGTTTTAAGATCGTCCTGCCACAATAATCTCTGAAGTGTTTTCTTGAGGCACTGGTGGTTTCAGTATTCTCGTTGATTACTGAAATCAAATCCTATTATGGTAAAAAATATTGTGAGACCGATTTTATGAGCGAAAAAGGTCTAAATTATTTTGTTTTTTGATTTTTATCTGTCAAAATATGGCGTAATGCAGCTTCAACTGAAGTACAAATGAGATGACGTGACCGCTGTAAGTTATGCACAGTAGCTAGTCATAGTCTTGCGTATTCCTCAGGGAGAAATGGCCCTGTTGTGGTGAACTCATTCTCTGAAAATTCAATTCTGTCCTTGATCTTCTCAAAATGGATTGGAGATGGGTGGAAACTGGCCCTTTTGTTCTAAAATTAACTTACTCTATGTGACGGGTGTCGTGCTACAAAAGTATCCTTTGTATTGCAGGCCACGTCATGTGATCACGACGCTGGAAGCCATCATTAACGAGGCCAAAGGCATCCCTGCTTACTTGCCCAATGTGTCTGCTTTGAAGGACGCTCTGAAGAGAGCCAAGGAGTGGACGGCCAAAGTGGACGCTGTTCAGGTGAGTGGTCATTCTGTGTTGGTGGTCACTGCTGGGAATGCAGTTGCAGTCAATATGTTGTTTTAAGACCCTATCACACCATAGGTGTTCCTAGAACGACCGTGCTGGTCTTATCATTTTGACGACGTAGGCTGGGGACATTTGGAAATTGGCGACTTTACCCAAAACATGACTCGAATGTGTCCTGGTCCTCATAGTGTTTGGTGAAATTGTACGCTTAGCCGTTCTGTTTGAACTTGAAATAAGGGCGAGAGTTTCAGATTGCAACTTAGAGGGTGGACTGAACTTGATGAAGTTTCTGAAGAGTTGCACAGTGTTGCTTTGTAAGATTGAATAGCATTGCTTCTTTAATATATTGAAACTTTCACAATGTCTGCAATGTAGGTGAAGATGGAATAAATCTTTTACTGGAACTTACTTTAAAATGACGCAATGTTGCGGTCCTGTCACAGGACCGTCCGCTGACTGATATAGTGGATTGGCCATGCAATTTCTTTGTATATTCATGTAGTGCACAATGTAGCAAGTTATGAGACAACCTAATTCACTTTTTGAAACTACTGCTTTAACAATCGCTTGCCTTGAATAAAGATTCAAAAATTTTATCTAATTTTGCTGCCTCTTCCTGCGTCAAAATCGAATGAATGGGCGATTTTGATCAGTCCTGGGAGCTGAAACATGGTAAAACTTGTTGTATCAGTCCTTCTTCAGCTGGCGTTATGGTCTTGTTTCAGACTGGTGAACACTACCCATATCTCGACGTGTTAGAGAGTCTTGTGAACAAAGGGCGTCCCATCCCTGTTCGTTTGGACCAGCTCCCCCAGGTGGAGTCACAGGTGGCGGCGGCCAAGTCGTGGCGCGAAAGGACGGCGCGCACGTTTCTGAAAAAGAATTCGTCATACTCTCTGGTGGAGGTGGGTTAGAGTGGCTCAGTAGTGATCATTCGTTTTGGGACTAGTTTGAGTCTATTTGGTTTTGAATATTGTTAATTGATGTTTGTTTTTGCTGACAAGTATTTGCAATTGGTCAATAGCTGCCTGGCATAGCCCATGCAGTACATACTTTAACCATGTTTTAAAATGAAAAGGCAGTGGCTGCTTGGAATATATGCGAGTTCTTAACTAACTAGTTTAATGCATGTTCTTTAGTGGAGAAAACTGGTTCTCAAAATGCGGGCACATTATATCCAACATTTACCTATAGCGAATGTACCAATTTTTTGTTATTGGTCCTTCTAAATTTCCACTACATGAAGTCTGCTCCAGAACATGCATCTTTATTAGTTTAAATTAGCTTTGTGGCTATTATTCAGTTTGTTTTGACAAAAGTGGTGTGTTCTTGTGGACAGTGTTTGTCTCTGGTTGTATGTGTAGTTCTGTCTTGAGATAGATATGGAAATGCAGAAGACTTACTTTCCTACTCGTATTTTTACATACCTACCTGTTTGCAAGTATTACCGTAATAACAAATATCTTCAGAACATCGTGGAAGTAACAGAATTTTGACAGCATTTTTAAAACGTCATCCCCTATCTTGTCCCCTCCCCAGGTACTATCACCGAGGGCAGATGTAGGCGTGTACTCCAGCAGTAAAAACAGGCGGCGCAAGAACCGAGATAATGACAGGGACAAGGAGAACATAAATGGAGATACTAAGATGGAGGATTACCGAGACCCAGCCTCTATGGTAATATAATGCGTTGACAATAGGATGCATTCTACGTACAACTCTTTGGTGTTGGGAGAGCACAAAAGCATCTGTCGCTTGACCCGACTTCTAACTCGGGTGTGCGGAGGCAGGTCAAGTCGACTGGGATGTTAAGCAATTTCGTTCATTCATGGACATTTTGAGACGTGGGACGTGTTTTGTGCAAATCATTTGAATGTCCCACCACACAACGGTGAATGTTTTGTCGGTATAACGGTCGCACATAAAAAATGCTGGGAAATTTCTCTTTGCATTAAATCCAAACAACAGGGTCCACCAACTAAAAGTATCACCTTCTTAAGATGAGGTGTATTTTACCATGTTGCTTCTATATCAGAAAGTTATATTTCAGTTATTGCTTTGTTACATTTTGTTGCATTCATGGCCCAAGATTTATCGACAAAGTCCCTCTGAGTATTTTTGTTTCGAAAACACTGATATCCATATTCGGTGAACCACTCATTCACGCAAGCCAATCAGAGTCCAAGTCAATGTCTGTCAACAGGTGGACAGCTTTAAGGCCGCGGAGCAGGCGGAGATTGATGCCATGCGCGCACTGCGTGCCAAGTGTATGGAGAAGCATAGGCAAGAGGACGCTCAGGAGCAGAAGTACTGCGTATGTAGGAAGCAGCCAACAGGAATGATGCTACAGTGTGAACTGTGTAAAGACTGGTTTCACGGTGAGTACTTCCCTGCCTTGTGTTTTGATTTGGCTGTTTGTATATCCTGGAAGCAGGGTTTCAATAGCAGAGCCGCTTCTATGTAATTAGAACAAGACACATATAATCCGACAAAATATCATTTCCTGTCATGAGTGCTAATCCTGGTAATAACTATTAGTGCTGCAAAGTTCTAATTACAGAATGGATTACTAACTTTCCTTCCTCCTCGGTCATCAGGGGAGACTACTCTGACCATGAATTCAGTTTCAGCCCTGCGTCATGACGGGGAATTTAGGGTCATTTTATCTGAATACTTTTGGTGTGTACTGTATGAGTGGTCATTGTGTTTAGTGCTATCATATTTTTCCTCTCATCTGTCCACCACAGCTAACTGCGTTCCACTACCGAAATCGACCAACCTCAAAAACAAGGCATCACAAGCAGCGGCCGTGCAAGCTGCCAAAGAACTCAAGTTCCTATGCCCTCTATGTCTACGCTCTCGTCGGCCACGTTTAGAGACTATCCTTTCCCTGCTGGTCTCCCTGCAAAAGCTGCCTGTGCGGCTGCCAGAGGGCGAGGCCCTTCAGTGTCTGACGGAGCGCGCCATGGCTTGGCAAGACCGTGCGCGACAGGCATTGGCCACGGATGAGCTCGCCTCTGCCCTTGCCAAGCTCAGCGTGCTCAGCCAGAAGATGGTGGAACAAGCGGCGAGGGAGAAGACAGAGAAAATAATCAATGCAGAGTTGATGAAGGCAGCATGCAATCCTGAGCTACAGGTATGGCTGTTGTGTGCCCGCCCCCTACGAACATGATGAAACAGTAGTGTAATATAGGGTATTCGCCAATACATACATAAGGGTTTTCTATTCACGTGATGATGACAAGTAGGATTACAAATATCAAGTGTGCATTAAGTTTTACGCAGTACTAACAATGCTGAGTCAAAATTACCTCTAACTGGGACAAGTCGAGGTAGCGGTGTAGAGTCAATCTTCATTCAGTTCATGGTGCTGTCATGCTTAATCACGAAGGTTAACTTGCTGTATTAAAGAACCAAAACAAAGGGTTTTGCCCAAATCATCTACCAAAACCATGTATGGGGCTTTAGCATTGAGTGTTGTGTCTTCATACATAACAAAAGGTATAAACGGGTCTGATATTAACGCGAGCGTTCACGAGCAGTAGAGAAGTTGTTTTGTGGACTCGTATACGCTTTGACTAATGGGTTGTGAGTCACTACAGATAGAGTGCAACTTCTGATACTGTTAAGTGTTTAGTATTAGAAACTTGCGACAGGTTTATGCCAGACTATATTCAGTACTTGATGTTTAGTTTCAAATAAATTGTAACATGGTTCAGTTTCTTATTGTAAATTTGTTAGCCAATTTCAACACTCACGGCGATTTTCATGTTATTTCGACCACAGGGTCATCTGCAGAGTGTGGCCCCAAATGCATTTGGTGGTAGCCAGTCATCGACGTCGAATTCCATGGTGACAGTGATGGATATAGAGACATCTGGTGGCCAGGAAGAAAAGCGAGAAGAGATTGAGGATGGGTCGCTGATGGCACCATCATTGGCGGACATTGAGGGTGTCCAAACACTGGGCTCTGGAATGTCAGAGCATGCCTACTCCAGTGCTTCAAAGGGGAATCTAGGTGAGGTCAATAAAGGACACTAAGCAACGACTAGTATCTCCATCTAGTGTCCGGTGATAGAAGAGATCTTTTTTATGAGATGAACAGTATATTGCTTTTTGGCACTTAAAAAAGATGGTTTCTGTCTTTCAACTACATCAGTCTTCAGTGCCGGCCATTTATTCTAAGTAATGTACAGGTTGAGATGAGTTTGATGGTAGAATATTCTACTTATCAATTCACAATTAAGTGTTTTTGATATGCGCTGAAACACTGTGCATCAGGGCTTTAGTGTGGACTTTTGGCTGCTGTTGTTAAATTATCCATAGCAACTGTTTTGTAATTTTATCTCGTTGGAACAAATCTCTATAGTGATGTCTTGAACAAAGCAGACTTCTCGCTTTAACTTGCAATGTAACAACCTGTGTGGCCAAACATGGTCATGGTAACTTTATATTTTTGTACTTTGATATCATTTATCCCTTTTATGAAAAGTGACTTTAAGACTTGAAAGTTACAAATTTGGTCTTGTGCCCCCAGGCAACTATTGCTGAATAACTGAATCTCACTTGAGCAAGCGTAAAAGGTTCTGAGAATAAATACATACTGCTAGTAGTTACTAATATAATTTCTATAAATTGCTCCTATTTATAGTATAAACTGGTCCCTTTTGTTTTTTGGCACACCCTGATTGTACTATCATTCACCCTCTGTATGTCTACCCCCTACAGGTCAGTCGCCGCGAAAGCATCAGCGCAAGTCACCACTGGTGCCGCGCCAGCTAGAGCCTGCTACGCCACCTGCACCGCCGGCGCTGGAGTTGTCTGACATGGCGCGGGCGCAGCTGGAGGAGTTGATGATGGAGGGGGACTTGCTGGAGGTCTCTCTGGACGAAACGCAGCACATCTGGCGCATTCTGCAAGCGTGTGCTGGTCGTGCCGACGACAGATTTATGGACTTTGAGGTAAGTGCTCATCAGACTCTTGCACAGTCTCTATGAAAACAAGAGATTGTTAAATTCTGATTTGCTATTGCCATGCCATCATTCAACACATGGCTTCTCGTCGAATTTAGACGCCTAGATATATGATTCTGTGCAATGAGGTTTAAACTCGGGAATATAACTAAGACACGCCTCTCCCACAGAAATGCTTTGTAATCCAGTCCAGTTTTCCAGCCCAAACTGATAGCTACCACACCACCTACTGTTTAGGCAGGGAACCAACCAGCCTGTCACTATCATAGTTGCTGGGGTCTGCAGACTTAGTGTCCAACATAGATGCTTGGCATGGGCCGTCGCCGTGATCTGCAGTCTTCGTTTATTAAAATTGTCAAGTTACTAGTGGTTTGTGGGATAGCTGGAAAGGTAATGGTGATCTCAGTGTTGATGTGGCAAGTTATAGATTCACTGGTTACTGTTGAGCATTGTGCATCAATGTGAGTTGATCCTCTATAGAGGTTTCTTCATCCTGCCTGCAGGCTGATGGCAGTTTGCCCAGTACTGTGTGGGAAAAGACTGGGATGTTAGAGAGGCTTTCTCTTGAGAAAATATACTCTACTGCAAGAGGCTTCAAGGTGTTAATTTTGCTAGTGTTGGGTTGATGCTGATTGGCAACTCTTTATTTTAGAATGGTGACGGTGCTGACCCCCTTAAGGTGAAATTGTCCAAGGACAAAGACGCAGACCGAAAGAAGAAAAAGCGGAAAAAGGAGAAAGATGAAGATGGAATGAAAGGAGAGGAAAAAGTGAAGAAGAAGAAACTGAAGCACAAGAGCAAGGAGGGGAAGGATAATGGTGAGTGGGTAGAGTAAGGGGTGGAGTAAGGGGTGCAGCAAAGCCTGATGTGGCATGAGGAGGCGGAGTAAAAATGACGACCAGTAATGTAGGCAGAGTTAATGCATGACTGAGTGGAGCTTAGATGATGAAGTAAAGACAGAAGGCACTCAGGGTATGGTACAATTGTAATAAGAGGTATGTACAATGTAAGAAAGGTAGAAGTAGGCGGAGCTGTAGTGCGAGTGGGCGAAACTTTGGTATAAGTGATGTGCTGGGAGGAGACTAGGCATGAAGAGAAGAAAAATGGGGAAGTGATCGAGTAATGGCTATAATGGGTAGAGTTTCTTGCAGTTGATGGGTCTGGAGGTTTTTAATTAGACTAGAGGGATGTTTCTGACATGATTCCGCTTTTGTCGTCGTTGTTGCAGCAGAACTCTTCCGTTTCTTTCAGTCAAACCTAAAGATGACAAACACAAGGAGCCTGAAGGTGTCGCCACCATCAGTGCTGGCAAAGACAAGGAGAAAAAGAAGAAGAAAAAGCGACCGGATGGCGACAAAAAGAAGAAGCAGAAATCAACCAATGAGAAGAATGCGGATGTCATACTGGTTGATGACGATGACGATTCAGAGGATTGCTCGGCAACCAAGTGTCTCAAGCCGACGGGTAAGTCGTATGTTGTTGACAGTATTGCAACAGGCACATTGAACTTGTGCAACCAGTGCACACTGTAACTTGTCACTGACATGAAAACCTTGTAGACCAGATGGAATCTGGTTGATTGGTCATGGATTAAACCGTATTAGTATTGATTGCTCAGGATGCAGTTGTTCTTGATTATGTTCTTCAAATCTCCAGATGTTACTGACAAAACTAAGAACTGGCTTCAATTCTGTGAAGTCACTTTTTGTTTCTCATTTTTAATAAAAAAATTGAGCAGGCCATTGTGCAGTATTAATAGAAATGTTAGAAATTGGAAGCAAAAATTTGAACATTAGGTCGGCTTTAGCTAGTTGAGGAATGCCATTAGCACTTGACCAATTTCGTGCTTCCTCCAGGTGACGAGGTGAACTGGGTGCAATGTGACGTGTGCGAGCTATGGTTCCATCTACTTTGCGTCGGTCTCTCAGAGGAGGAGGTCGCTGGAAATGAAGACTATATTTGCTACGCGTGCCGGACAAAAGACGACAAGGACCTCCCTCCTGTGCTCACTCCTCACATCTCATTGGTCAAGTGCAGTGTCACTAACGCGGACAAAGACAATGAGAGTGCACCGGAGATACACCCAGTCGAGAAGATGGACAACGACGACATCAAAGTGGATTGCTGCGATGGTGGTGAAGATGAAAAAGAGGCTGGTCCGGAGAAAATGGAAATTGACGTTGCTGAAACAGAAAAGGCTGCCGATGTTGAAGTTGAAACATTAACAGTCACTCCATCATGTGACGCTGAAGCGTCGACTACACAGTCAAATCTCATTGAGGACACAGTCTCTGATAAAACTGTAGGTGTGGTGGAGGAGAAATTGCCCGTGGCGGATGTTGAGACATTAAATAGTGATGGCATAATGAAGGAAGTAATACCAGAGGTGCAAGCCCCCACACCAGAAATACTGGCATCGGAGCCAACAAATCGGGATAGTTCTGTCGTTGAAGCATAAAATGGCGGGTCTCTGTCGATGCTGTTAGCTGAGCGTCCAGTATTCTCTGACTTGTACATTTTGTAAATGTTTTCAGTTGCTTTGTGAAATTTTGCATATGGTATTCACGAGTGTATTCTTCAAAGTTTGCGCGCGATTTATCAGAAACCCCCATGTGGTTGGTTTTGATGGTCTCAAGTGGATAAATGCTTACATGTTTCACAAATGTTATCTTTTGTGGTAACAACTAGATTGAAAGTTACATTGAGCACTGTATTGGCAAGTTAACTTCAAAGTAAGATAAAAATGAAGCATTTGTTAAGCCAAAAATAATAACAACTATGAGGGCAATAATTACAGGANGAAGTAATACCAGAGGTGCAAGCCCCCACACCAGAAATACTGGCATCGGAGCCAACAAATCGGGATAGTTCTGTCGTTGAAGCATAAAATGGCGGGTCTCTGTCGATGCTGTTAGCTGAGCGTCCAGTATTCTCTGACTTGTACATTTTGTAAATGTTTTCAGTTGCTTTGTGAAATTTTGCATATGGTATTCACGAGTGTATTGTTCAAAGTTTGCGCGCGATTTATCAGAAACCCCCATGTGGTTGGTTTTGATGGTCTCAAGTGGATAAATGCTTACATGTTTCACAAATGTTATCTTTTGTGGTAACAACTAGGTTGAAAGTTACATTGAGCACTGTATTGGCAAGTTAACTTCAAAGTAAGATAAAAAGGAAGTCTTTTGTTTAGCCAAAAATAATAACAACTATGAGGGCAATAATTACAGGAGTTCACGAGTTTGAGAACCAGTTTGATGTTGTTCAGTGGAGAAAACTGTTCTGGAAATGCAGATCCCCAGTAATTGACTATTACCCCTGTGAGGCCTATTCCGCCTGTAACATAACTATAGAAAAGAAACACGGTTAACATGCCTATTTCATGGCTCAATTCTTTGTAAGAGTCACACAATTAAATCCAAACATTTGACACTTGCTATTTTGTGAATTATTATCCTAAGGTAATCCACCTGCTGAACAGCACTCAATGTTACTTTAAGTTGTTTGGTTCAGCGATACTTCATATCTCATGGTTAATGACAAGTTAATGCTGTACATTGTACTACAATGCTAGTGTTCGGACAGTCCGAATTTACCTCCGATAGAATAGGTATGTAAATTAACTTAGTTTGGGAGAGTTAAATTTGACTTGTAAGAGGAGTAGGAATGTCTGTGGTTTGAATGGAAACCCATTTGTACAGAAATGTAAATGGTAACAGTGTTTAACATAATTAGTATAGAGTAGTGAAAGTATTTAAGTTTCATCTACTGCAGCTGTTGTTTGCAGGTGAAAGCATATTTGTTTATTTAGCGAAGCATTCTCAAAGATAATTCACTAATTATATGTTGATCACTAAAGGTAATAGTCTCATTACTAGTATAAGGTTAAATCTATAATTTAAGACTAAAAAGTACAGTATCCACCTTCTTTTACTGTACTTGGCTAACTCCAGGATGAGACAAGTGTTATGACAGTGTGTAAATGGTATTGTTGGGAAATTGATTGATCTTATGTCCTGCAGTTCTGGATCGTTTTTACGGAGTTACGTTTTTCCATTAATTAAAGCCACATAGTACAACACCATCTTGAATACATCATGGAGATTTTTCAGTGTGGCAAAGTAGTGTTAGTTTGAAGTGTTTACACTAGGACAAATAAGTTTATCTTGAGCGACTGGAATTCACCAGAATAAGCCAGGCTGAAGCGAGTTAAAGGCACTGTGGTCTGCTTTAATTCTGATGATTAAGCACAGCTGAAACAACATGTGGAAAGCTCAGGTTTCTGTTGTAGAGGGTAATTTTCTTTTTTTTTTTGAAGCAATAATATTCATCCTGCCTTGTTTTAGTGTTCATTAATTTTGAGGTCGTTTCTCATTGTAACTCTTACTTGGTGAAAATGTGTTGAATGTATGAATTGAAGTGCACCAATTCCCAATGTGTTGACGTATTAAAATGTGAATTAAATCTAAGTTAGAAGCCACCCGTTGTGTTAATTTTTCAACGTTTTATGGTCTCGGCATTACAGACCTAGGTCTCTCTTTGAAATAGTTGTGAAGTTTTCACTTGTCAATCAAATTTTGAATTTTTACAACATAAGGACTTCATTTTTTGCCAACTCAATTTGGACGTATTGGGCACTGTAAAGACCCCCTCCCTGATGTGACAGGTGAATAGTCTGCAGTGAAGTTGCCCTTCTAGTCTAGTCTGCCTGTCAAATGTTGGGAAAGACTGTGGTAAAAAGTATTGTTGGTTTAGATCGATCCACAACTAACACACTGATGCAATCTCAAGCTTCTTGGAACCAAATTGTAAAAAACCGGTATCTGAAATTTAACAGGTACGTTTATTTTGACTTAGTGACATAAATTATACAAGTCAACAGTTACAGTTTAAGTGTGCAAAAATACAAAATATATACGCTACAATAGTTGGGCTTGGAAAGACACAATTGGCTGAACCAAGCCAAAATTGTCACAATTATCATTAATTCTTAACAATATATATTGTGAAACATTTATTACCTCGGTTCACATAATAATTTACAAATTGTCCACTTGCGAGGTTGCAAACCAGCCTCTGCATTCTTTGGGATTTATTTAAAGGTTGCATTTTCCTTCCCACCAAACTGTTTACACAGCATGTGTACACCAATCATAATTCAGACTAGTAAAGTACCTTAATTCAAAACTGTACATTAAATTCAACCACTTCTTTGAAATGTTCTTGGAATACAGCCTCTGTTACTCCAGCTAAGTAATGACAAATTCCAATTCAGAAATTAGTCAACTGAGCCACACTGAACATTTCAGACTTCCTGAAAAAAACAACCTAGAAATCTGATGAATTTTAAAGTTGCACATCGTTTCCTGATTAGAACTTGTGATTTATCACCCAGTAACATTCAATTGATGTGTAACTGAGTTAGTTTTTAACATTCTCAGAAATGCTCAGTGGGGATCATCCATGAAAAGTGAAGTCAGACAAAGAAATTTTGTCTTGCGCTCCAATTTCGCTACTATTTAATAACCTTTTTACCACGTAATGGGAGACCTGATGCTCACTAGGTGGTGCTGACGAATAAATATTGTTATTAAAATCTCCATAGTTAAAGTGGAAAGCAGTTCTACAGCATCAGGGTCTATGTCTACTGGTCTGGGTTCCACATGACTTTCTGAATGCGTGCTATCTATACTGGGTGAACAGCCTTGATAGTGCTACCAACTTGAAGTCAGTTTTGAGTGACTCTGCAGATAAGCAATAACTTGCAGAAATTGTTTAGCAAGCAATTTTGGTGAATCCTCTTTTGCAATCAGCTCAAGTGGACTTAAATTATAGTTCTGTGGCACATAAGTAGGAATTTGCCAACTCGTCGTCAAGTCACTTTTCATGAAACCGACCATGGGTATAAACCGAATAGTTCCTTTCTGAATCGGGAGTCATTACTTCTGTTTACCTATATTTTACGGCAGGTTGCACGGACATATACAGAATGAATGATCAAGGCTCGTTGACAAGTGATTAAACTACCCAAAGAACAGATGGACACACCTGAGGAGACGATAATAATTAAAATAATTAGTTCCGAATTACAGAAGACTGATCTCGAAAAATTCATTTGACATTTAAACAAGCTCGCATGCAACTTAGCACCAGAAAGGACTAAACGACACGACAAATTGTCCTCACTCAACATCACCCCTATTGCACACTAAACAGTCCAAAACAAGTGACTTAGAAGGCATTTGCTTAATGTTGATACGGAACAAGACAAAAGTAATCAGACAAAATGGGGTTGGTCGTCATGACAACGAACTCTGGGTCATTTCTTGTCTGATTACTTTTGGGGAGCACTTTAGCTAAAGTTATACAATGCAATTTCAATTAAGTTAGGACCAAAATTTAGCAGTTTTGTTTTCAATCCACACAGCTTCAGAGTTAGATACCTTGTCAAGATTTTAAACATGCATTCTGATGCCATCATATGAAAACCTGCACATCACTTCTACTCTTTTTAAAAGGAATGTTTTCCGAATATAAACACAAGTACTTTATAAAGTGGAGTACACTGCAATTGATGACATACCGCAGATTAGACAAAATCCTTAATTAAGTCTTTTCCGACTAATTGACATCGTTTCACAGATTCTTCAAAATGACTTTGAAGTCACTGGTTTTTGACCGAGGAAACATTCCTACAGCAGACACCACCCCATTTTAGATTACTCCTAGAAATTTTCAGTGCACATTTCTCTACTTACAATTGTCATGTTTTGCACTCAACAGAAATGCATCCTTTCACACTTTAAGTCTCATCTGAACGTAACTAGTCACTGAGTTTACTTTTACTATAGACTATAGTGGTAAGATTCACAGCTCCGTATTCACAAAACAGGTGACGTAGCGATATGAACTCGTTCTACAAGATACCTGTAGAAAACATGCATAAATCGCAGTACCATAACTTTTGGACGAAGGCAAATAGCCAAAATTTATCATTTTTATACCTTTCAACTTCTTTACCAATGAATGTCCACGACTTCTCCGAACATTTTCCGATAGTAGCTGCAACCCGGCACATGCGCATGAAAAAATCTAACTGGAAGAAAAAATACCAGTACAAGAGACTTTACGAAGCTGTGCATCTTACTACACTACAATCTATGGTTTTACATGCGTAACTTTCAGACCAGGACAATAGACAAAGCACAGACCGCTGCCATGCCAACTTATTGCATTTCAAAACAGGAAATGAGCAAACGAAACACGCGGACAATTAAAGAGTGAGCAAAATCTGGCAGTCATCCAACTGCTATTATTTCCTTACCTGGAATTTACAAATCAAACGCTACAAAATCTTTACCACTTCAGAATTCCAGAGTTGTTAATGTACACATGCGCACTAGTCCACAATTTCTGTCATAGTGTCAGAATATAAATCTAAAAACCAGGAAACTCGACTGCTTAGAATTTCCGAGTAGAGAGTGAATATTGCCATACCAGCAAGGATACTTAGGACTGACATGAGGAAGATTAAATTACCCGACATTTTTTCTCAGAATTCGCATACTCAAATTCCAGCTCACTGCCACCACCATAGCCATTCCCGGTTCTTCTTCGACAAATTTAAAAGAGATCACAATCGCCGCTAACATTACAATGTCCTACAGTCGGCAACAGCGCAATAGTTCAGTCACACAAACTATTCTCTGCCACTGCTGGAATGCTGTTGAGATTCTGTCTCTGTAACTTGGACACCAAGTGAATTAACTCCCATGTCGTATCGTGTGACCTTTAACCCCGATGAAAATAACCATAAGCACTACGGACAAGCCAAAAGTATTGAGACAAAATGTCCTGCAATTCCGTATCATGACTGGCAGAAGCCAAATTCATCGTCAAAATAGCTTTTTCTTGTGACCCAAAAATAAAGGAGAATTAACAGTAAAATAAAGGTAGGTGAGCCATTCCGTAATTAGAATTTCCCCGCAACAGTAATTAGCCATCCTGACAGCGAAACAGTTTTTTGTCCGATTACTTTTGCCATATATTGCATAAACAGCAAGGACTAGGGTCCACACCAAAAGTTGTAAGACAAACAGCTGTTGCCCAGTAATGACAGCTGATTCTACTGAAATGATTGGCTAGAACTCAACACAGCAATACAAGCCAAGTTTCACAGTAAAATTTCTGCCTTATTTTACGTTAATGTCTCACCAATTTCTCAAAAAAATTGTCAAAATCAACCAGATGACCACTACAGCCATGACATGCCCTATATCATTATTCGAAATCCCAGATCATTTTGTCTTAATCATTTATAGCCTGTACTACACAAACAGTTATTTGTTCATCATAACATTTTACAGGAAAACTTATCTTGCACGATGCGACAGCCTTTCTCAGAAATTTGAATTTTTTAAAGATGTTTCGTCATCTGAACCACGGTAAATATGATTTCACTCATTCACTAACTTCTAACTACTAGAGTGAGTGCTCTCTCAATATTATACATGTAGATTACTTTTACGACGGTTCATATTGTTTGCGAACAACGACTACAGTTAGACAGCACCATTGTTAAAGGTAGATAAACAGTCATTCTATACACAAATCCAGCTTTAACAAAATTCCTGTTCAATAAAAACTCTTGCTAATTCAATGGCAGCCGACAACCTGAACTAATTTCAGTCAAATAACGCGGCATGATAAATTTGAGACAATAAAGAATTTTAAGTACACTTAAGATAAAGCCCTATGTCACAACTGACACTTTTGCTAAACCCTTAAGGCATTTCAACAATACATGTTCGGATATTATGACAAGTTTGACAGCAGGTGGAACACATTTCCAATAAATTTACATGCATATGACACAGCTACAAAGTGTCTAAAAAGGTTTACGCCACTTAACAACCCCCACCCCCTAAAAAGCTCAGCTGATTTCAAGTTTTGATTGAGTCTGTTACCCTTTTAATGGTACAAGCCAAAAGTACTTGGGACTGTTCCAGTAAA
Organism: Phoronis australis; assembly: GCA_002633005.1. Classification (NCBI taxonomy): domain Eukaryota; kingdom Metazoa; phylum Phoronida; family Phoronidae; genus Phoronis; species Phoronis australis. The sequence goes on along the minus strand of NMRA01000013.1, from coordinate 1,454,700 downwards.
ATCTGTATGGGAGGTGGGGAAGGCACCTTTTTTTCGCACCCACCACCCATATTTTTCATTTATTTCTTCAGCCTACCACCCGTAATTTTTTATAAGTTTGAAATGCAACCACCCGTAATTATTTTTGTTCTTGTGGTTGACTGCACAGGCGCTTGAGTTTATCTGTTCCTCCATCACCACTAACGACATTCATTACTAAGAAAACAATATGTTTCATATATATGGTTATTAGCCATCGAGAAATTCGAGCACCTGTGGTTAAATGGTGTTATGGGCATGCCGATGAGGAGATCGGAGGGAGTGAAAAAGTTGGAGCTCTTTGCAAGTTGCATTTTTGTTTCAGTTTTTGATTCTGTGCAGATTGTTTACAAAATTTACTAAAATTACCCACCATCAAACATTTATGGCCCAGTGAAACAACAATGACCTGAAAATTTTAATTTTTTTAAAGTACGACCACCAGCCATTTTGAATTTAAGTCAAACGCAACCACCCATAAATTTTTATTTCGGTTGCCTTCCCCCCTCCCACACAGATTTTGCTGGAACAGCCCTTAGAGAAAAATGACCCATAATTCCCCATCATGGCGGCAAGGCGGGAGCCAAATTCATGGTCAAAATAGTCTTCCTTCATGACCGAGAATGAAGCGAAGTTAACAGGAAAGTTCTTAAGGTGGCTAAGGCATTATATAATTAGAATTTTGCCACCAAATACTATTATCAGTCATTTTTGCAGTTAACACAAATAGCCATCGTGACCGAAAAATGGTATTTTGCCCGATTACTTTTGTCTTGTAGTGGAGCTACTCATTAGCTCCAACAACTTGCATAATTAACCTAGTAAACACAAGCCACTGCTCATGAATGGGGGTATTGAATATCACAGACAAAACTAGTGGATGACGAGCCATTGAACTGTTTGCATCATGGCTCTTGGGTAATCTGACAATGCAGCTGTACACTCTAGTACTGTAAAAACCTATGGTGTTCGTTTCCACAAATAATTTGGATACTTGTAAATGGAGATACTGAGCACGCTGTACTCCTAACAAATTACTTAAATAAACAATCTCAAATACGGCAAAGGGAATTTGGATAGCGCTGGTAACCAGCTTAAGAGACACGGTATGACTTGGTCCAACACTATAAGTAGTCACTCGCAGATCGAATTCAGTATCAGATCACATAAAGAGAGCAGCGAAACTGAAAGGCAGCGACCGCGAGGCATGCTGCTTTACTCACAAAATAATTGCACTTAACTTTTTGAGTGTCTACACTTCAGCAGTATGCGTTATGAAACTGCGTTAGTTGCTGATGATTCCTGCTGCTGTTTTAAAGCATCATCGTTTGAAGAGAAAAATGCTCGCGCCGACATCTCTTTGGAGCCTTCCTGCTTCACCATTGGAATGGATCTGGGGAGTTGGCGCACTCCAGTGGCCGTGCCGACAACACTGCCAACAGGAGCGCCACTGCCGTCTACCTTGATCGAGCTGCCCTGAATCTGAATCTGTTGCATTAGAGGTCCCACCTGTGGATAACCGGAGGCAGTCAGCAATCGACCGGTATTCAGGAGGGTGGCTGGAAACTGGGCCTTGCCAACCGACTGTGTTGGCTTGGGCTTACCTGAAAATGAAGATTTCATAGATGAGTATAGCAATACTACCATTATACCCCAACGCAGGATTATTGTGACTCAAAATTAGGAGCTCTCTGGAAACACTTCTTTGCATGCCATCATGCATATGTAGATTGACCCTGTAACACATACTGTATTTACGACTATCCATAAAACAGCAACAGACCCTCATTTTCTAAAAACATGCTTTGATGACAACAGTGACATTTCACAATCACATGACCCGTTACAATGGTAGAGCAATGGTGTTGTCATGATAACAATCATGCTAAATACTTAATGCCAATGAGGCTCTCAAAGAAAAACTGTGGTAGGTATGTTTACACATTATCAACATCAAGACAACAGAACATGAACAATTAGAGAAGATCAGCTTAGAAAACATCGAACGGATATGGGTTAAATGACTTAAAAGAGACACAAACTTATGGGCCAACTTATCACAGCTCGGCGTGTATTTGTCTCAGTCAACGCATGCTGGAATGCATTGCAACTTAATCTAACCAATTTTTTTGTGCGTACGCTTTACGCCTCCACCTTGACCACGAGACGATACTTTCCAAAACAAATGTTACGGCAGTTCGGCATGTTACTGAGCACTAACAGTGGAGATGTCAGAGAATTCTTTGCCCATATGTTTAACATAAAAAAACGAAGCATCAGCCACTTCGCCATCAAATTCACGGACATTTATAGACAAAACACAGCACCCTACAACCAGAGCCCTCTCACTGTTATCCTGTTCACATACCAGCGAGTATTGTGAACTGCCCAGAGTTAGAGAGATCAGTGGCTGGACTCGGCGTCCTACTGCCCAAGCTGTGGTTCCTGCCAGACGACATGATACCGTTGGTAAGAGATGCTGCAGACACCTGGGGACTGACTGAGCCCTGGAATGCAAAATTGTAAAGTTTAACAGAAAAGGCATAGCTTGATTTTGTTCTTTCGAAAGGAGGAAAACAATGTGTTAAAGTTATCCTCCTGAACAGTGGTGGGTTAAGAAGCCTCTATTTGAGGTAAGATAAAACAAGAATGAAGCGGTTTAATAAATAAAAAATAACACCCAAGAGCTCTATTTCTGACCAATGTCACCAGTAGTGTTACCTTGTTTCAAGGCTTGAAATGACCGATGACAAAAAAGAGTAAAATTTTCCAGGTGATGTATCATTGCCCAAATAAATAGGCTAGTGTAATAGAAATATGTTTGTGTTGTAAAATTTAACTGAAATAAACGTTTTTGCATAAATAAAGTCAAAATAATGATAAAAAAGAGACAAAAAAGAGGAAACTGGAAATCCAACAAGAGGAAATCAAAACCAAAGAGGAAATCCTCTTAAAAGAGGAAAATTCCAAGCCCTGTATGTGACAAAGGATACCCTAAGTCATTGGGCTTAAAGTGCTCAATGTCGCCAATTTCATATCAAAAACAATCCCACCAGTCACTCAGATGTCAAATAAGAATACTCGCAAAATCCGATGATATGTTAATCAGCCGATTTTGAGGTATGAGCATTTATTGGTCGATGCACACTATATAGAATCAGAACAACCAATCACATCGCTAGTCATCCTCCATTTTGTTTAGTGTGAAAAGTCACTAGATATTGCTGCTCAGTTTCCCGTGGTTAATGGTATAATTAAGAATGCTGAGGCGTAGCGNTCCTGAACAGTGGTGGGTTAAGAAGCCTCTATTTGAGGTAAGATAAAACAAGAATGAAGCGGTTTAATAAATAAAAAATAACACCCAAGAGCTCTATTTCTGACCAATGTCACCAGTAGTGTTACCTTGTTTCAAGGCTTGAAATGACCGATGACAAAAAAGAGGAAAATTTTCCAGGTGATGTATCATTGCTCAAATAAATAGGCTAGTGTAATAGAAATATGTTTGTGTTGTAAAATTTAACTGAAATAAACGTTTTTGCATAAATAAAGTCAAAATAATGATAAAAAAGAGACAAAAAAGAGGAAACTGGAAATCCAACAAGAGGAAATCAAAACCAAAGAAGAAATCCTCTTAAAAGAGGAAAATTCCAAGCCCTGTATGTGACAAAGGATACCCTAAGTCATTGGGCTTAAAGTGCTCAATGTCACCAATTTCATATCAAAAACAATCCCACCAGTCACTCAGATGTCAAATAAGAATACTCGCAAAAACTATCCGATGATATGTTAATCAGCCGATTTTGAGGTATGAGCATTTATTGGTCGATGCACACTATATAGAATCAGAACAACCAATCACAGCAATAGTCATCCTCCATTTTGTTTAGTGTGAAAAGTCACTAGATATTGCTGCTCAGTTTCCCGTGGTTAATGGTATAATTAAGAATGCTGATGCGTAGCGTTTATGTGACAACTTAGTATTTGACCATGCTGTGGCGCTTTCTGATTTCCCATGAGACACCAGAGAAGTGCAGATAAGGCATTAAGTTTGTATAACAAACTCGCGCGTTGGTAGACATGACCCATTTGTGCTGGGTACATTCGTTCATCACGCTCACAAACGTGGACCGAAGAAACTTTAAATTAAAAGTCGCATTTCTTCTATTTTCTCATCTTAACTTGTCAAAACAAGGAACGTGGTGGTTTTAAACACATCAAGCTGCGCTCATAACACCTTTAAATGTTTGGTACATCAATAACACCTTTTCTTTTCTAATATTAGCACACTCCAAGAAATCGTTTTCGCATTGTACCCAGGTTCTTGTTGTCTCCCTTGCATACCTTCAAAACCAAGCTCAAAGGAGCAGGAGACATCATTGTGTAACTCTAGACTGTCACTGCATTTAAATGCTCACAGTAACTAGTATGCAACAGTCATAAACTGGTTGCTATCAGATCAGATGACTGAAGCTACGTGTATCAAATTTCTCTAAAACTAAGAATCTTTCACAATTGGGCTGTATAAAATCCTGCATTTTGGCGTTTAAAATTTTCACCAAGCAGAACCCCTACTTACAGATCGGAACACCTGATTGGTTGACGACGTCGACTGTTGCACTGCTGCCAATGACACCTTGCCGGCACCATTACCAGCATTGAGAGAGCCAGACAAGCCATCGACTGTGGCAAAGATGGGCAATTGGACAAAGTTGAGAGAATTAGCAAAGTCAGAGGTGTTGATGTTGATGAGCTGTGCGGAATTTGGGTCAAGAGCACCCGTCACAACCAGGTTGTAATCCCGCCGACAGTTTTTGTTTTGCAGCAGGGCACCTTGCAAAGGAATGGCCACCGGCACCGTGGCCTGGCTTGTTGCCGCAGCAACCACATGATTGGCAGGTACACTTGTTGGGTTACCACTGCTACTGCCACTGCTGTTTTTCTTGCGTGGCTTGTTGTGAAAGCTGTGATTGAATGACGCACTGGCAACGGGAGACGAGTTTGATTTGGACATTGCGTCTTTTGGCTTGATGGCACGCATGGCTGATTTATTCTTGGAACTAAACAGTGTCTTTGATTGAGCTGTGCTTCCTTCCTGACTATAGTCGGACTGCTCAGTTTGACTAGACATTTTGGGCTCTGTCCGTTTCCCCTCAACACACATTTTTCTGAAAATTTAGGAGCAATCGTGATAGCTATAATCTCTCATCAATCGGTATTCAACATTTATAAACAATCATGCCACCACCTGCAAAAATATTCTTTCCCCGAAGAACCACGACTTCCAAAAATTTTGAAGCACAACATTAAAAGATTAAGATCAAACATAAAAGCCAAATGTCCTGGAAAGATTTTGATAACACGTTCAAGGTGGTTAAGAAAAATGTAACGGAATTTCTATGACCACTAATTTTGCATTCGCTGCTGTAAGACAGAAAACAAAAAAATCCAAACTGGCAAGTCATTACCAGCTGACTAAAACTCATACAAACGTACTTGAATGGAGGTGGATGAAGGAAGCGTTCAGCACAGTCCCTAAATGCGCTAGACAGTAGGTCCATCTTTCGGTTGAACATTAAACTTCGGCATTTGTAGCGGGCACCAAATGTACACACCTGAAAATTTACAAAGGTCAGAGTTACAAAATGATTGTTGGTGGCTCTCATTTAACCATCTGCTGTCATGAAATTAGTCTCAAGCTGTTCTGAATCAGTAACAAGATAATATGGATTAATTCTGGGCTTAACAGATATCAAAATTTCTTCAACAAGTGTTTTACTTACTTCACAACATTACCTAATTCTTAAACTTTCACAGAGGGATTTTTTTAATGGCATTCATACCACACTTTTTTTAAACAGCATTCATTCAATTTTGAAGTTTAAAAAACTTATCACTCATTGAGTGATTACACGCTTCTAAGAACAATCTATAAACCTTAGCCACCTACTTATAAGCCTCGAAATTATACCATGGACGATTATTGATTTTTACAGAAATTGATGGCTAGTGACGAGAAATGGTAAAATAATCTAAACTCACAGCTGCAGGGGCTGGTGTGAAGTCTGGAATGAAGGGTTCATCAACTCTACTCCACGTGTCCGACTGATGAGCAGTGGGTGATTGATTGGGTAATTCGCGACTGTTAGCCCTAGAACAGTGCAGATAACCATGTAGCGAATAATCATGTCAAAGGCAGAGACAAATGGTGAAAGAGATTCCACTTTTTTGGCTGGTGAAAGAAATATTTTTCTTTAACCCTTATCCTGCACTAGGAGAGGTCAGTCGACTTGCCAATTATCCTACACAGCATGATGGGTGTATTCAATAGACAATAAGCTGCAGCTGCCAGCTGTAGGTGAGTGCACTCACCCCAGGACACTACTACTGTACACTGGGCTATTATGAAGGTCACCCAGACTAATGACCTGCAATTTCAAATTAAAAATTTGAATGGGAAACGTTACTTTCACAGAAAAGAAGCCAACATAAAAGTTGTCCAAAGTTTAAGGGAGATTTTTACCATACGTAAATCTTCATCATAGTCTTAGTGAAAGTAAACTGATCCACTGTCATCCTCTCTCATCTGGTTCCAGCCACATAATGACACTATGTGTCTACACTTACATAAACCTGCCAGTGCCGCCCAAACTAGTAATCACAGCCACATACTTTAAATCAGAATAATGTAGAGGAAACTGTGAACAAAGGAATGCACTTGCTAACATTTCTAAATAACATTCCAGGGCTCTCATAATTTCTGAATGAAAATCACAAGTGTCCTGGGGTGAGTGCACCCTCCCAGCTGCAGCTTATCATAGGCGATTGAGTACACCCAACGCATTGCAATAAGATAATTGGCAGGTCGGCTGACTTCGCCTAGCGCAGTATAAGGGTTAAGGGAAATTTATGTCAATTATGTGATGCCTAGATGATTTTAGTATATACTATTATGTTATCACGAAACACATCACAGGCAGTATCTTAATCAATGATCAAATAGACACTTGGTGCACATTAAACACAGTGAGTTTTAAAAAGCTTGAAAATTCACAACTAAACCAATTTTATGAGTACAATTAGTTTCGATCTTCAGCCAGTTCACACATTTCAGAACTGAACTCTATTCGTCCCCAAATATCGGTAGGAACCCAGTACCTATAATACGGCGAATGTATCGCTCTGTTCACGGGCTTCATTGTTGACGGGCTGGTGACGGCAACGACACCACCACTATTCACTGGCGACGTCGCCGCCATCTGCACCGCCCTGTTGAGCGGTGTGAATCCCTGAGACTGTCCCAACTGTCTAGCAGCCGTAACTGCGGCCTGTTGGAGTTTGAGCTGCTTCTGGAACTCTTTCTTCTCTCGGTGCTCGTTCAGGAGCTGGTCAAATGGCTTTGAGCGGCCGCACACGGCTCGGCGCTTCGACAACAGGTGGCGCTGCAAGCAACAGATGACAAATTGATGAGCATATATGCATATCTTGAATGCTACAACACCTGGATTTCATTCACTTTTTGTTCAGCTTTCACTGGTAATAGGAAAAAATACTGGACATAAATGTCAAATTTAACAACTATTACACGAATTTCTTTTCACTAGCCAGCTGGCATGAAAAACACTGCTTCCCATTTCAACACAGACTTAAAATTTAAAGGTTATCTTCCACAACAAACTATATTCCTAACACTGCATTCTCGAAGAGACACCTACTTTACATGTCAATGACCGGGTGCATTGTTCTCCGGTGTCAGAGACCTTTACGCCACAGTGGATGTCGGGAGAAAACTCTCGATCTGAAACAGGAGGCAGGCAATTATATAAGGACAACCCACGACACTGCTTTTCAAGACATTGCACTGCAAAAGTTTGTGCGCTTTCAGCGGCTACACATGCAACTTCAAACTAAGACAAAATTAGAGACAGTGGAACAGAATTCCAGAGCTGCACCCGAACAGAAAAAAAAAACACAATTGTTATTTCAAGAAAAGGAACAATCATTTCCAATGAACTCAAAACGAGACAAGACTCCTCACTGAACCACACAAAACCCGTGACAGTCACATTCTTTTTGAGCCCAGTATGAACACGCCAATTTGCTGTAAGAAGTACAAGAGATATTTGGGTGGGTTACAAGAGATGTTGGCAAACCCGACGGTGTGGATTGTTTACTGAAAAACAGCCGAACTTCACAGTAAACCAGCAGTCATGCACAAAAAGCTAAAAGTCTAAGCAACTTCCCAATGAGAAGTGTCCGTACAAAAAAACTTGGACCAATTTTCTAATAATAAAGGTACTCAAACCACTAATCAACATTTCCCACACTAGATAGACACTTTCTTTATTTGCACAGATTTAGGCCTCTGCGCTTGTATACGAAATAATGTTTTTCAAAAAAAGTTTTGCTGAAGTGCCAAAATTTCGCTTGCAGGAGCAGTTGCATATGCCTTATTGTATATGTGCATCTATTAATACGCCTGTTTTTAATAATTGTACAAATTGTGATGCAAGACCAACCAATTTCAGTATCGATACACCATGACTGGTTTCAATTTGATTGCTAGTTCCAAGTTTTACCGTTAGGTGTCTTACAAAGTCATGATTGATTTGTATCTTTTAAAGAGCATTTTTGAGATACTGAACAAATAAATACCGCAGGATCATTCACTATTAGGAACCTTATCATATTTAACAATTTTGTACAACAGCGGACATGGTGAGAGCTCATAAAGCAGCACAGTTGTCACTAGAAAATATTGATTCTCATTTTCCTGAAGAAAAACTTCAAATGACATTGCTGAATATTGCTTCATGCTGAAGTTGCTACAGTTGGTACAAGTCGTAAGTAAATTACTTATACTTGAGAAAAGATGAATTACCTTGATAAATAAGAATAAAATCCAAAATATTTAAATTCCTTCTAAAATGATACAAATTTATGAAAATGTGTATAGTTCCATCACTAGTTTTTAGGCCATTCCCAATACTTCTCAATATGTTTGATGTCAAATTGAATACATGTCAACATCTAAAATTATGTAATGCATTATCAAATTTTATCAAAAATATTTTTAAAATAAGCTCCTTGCTTTTATTTAAAATTTTTATAACATAAAGAGCTTGTTTTAGTGGAATAGTATTCTCAAAGAATATCCCTAAATTTTGTGAGAAATCTGGGCATGATTACCATGAGGCGCACCATCATACTAGAATTTTTAGTACAGTGGTCCACTTTACTTAGGAAGCAACCAATATACAATACGATAGTACTACGCAGGGCAATATTACAAACATGGGCTGCACACCTTTACACGGTATCTGTTTCGGCACTTTTTGTAGAGACTTTGCATGTGCGTCCAAACCGTTGACTCCAACACCTGCATGCTGCTCCTTGCCTTGCGGAGTCGACCCACCGCTCGGCATTTTGGGCGAAGGGACGCGGGGGTCAGCAGCAACTGGCGGTGTTTTTGGCGAAGGCACGCGCACTTTCTCCAGATTCAACACGGGTTGCGACTGCTGTGCTTTGAGCCGCGACAACTTTGCTGTAGCCTGTCGCCGAGAATCTGCACCAGAACAGTTCGGTTTGGGGCTCGGTGCTTTTCTTTTCAGCGCTTCTGCCGAGCTCGCCGCGGCTATGAATTTTGCTGAAGACAAGAGTTCCTGGGCATTACATGTCTTTGATACTGTAGCCGTAGCAGCCGTTTTTGGCACGGATACTGTGGGATTAGTCACTGATGCCAGTGTTGTCTTTGTAATACTAATCACTGGCTTTGAGTTCATAGTCCTAGAGTTTTTGTTGTCCACGGCTGCCACGACTTTCTTCGAGCTGTCTAAACTGCCGCTGTGTCTTTGTTCTGAAAAAGTGCAGGCAGATAATAAATAATGGATCTTAAACTCAAAGAGAAGAACCTTTCTAAGTCAACACTTTTATCACTTACTGTAATTATCTACACCGTGTGTGCACCTGTTCGTACTTTTTGCCCACTTCATCTCCATGAGCAAAATATAATAAGAGACCTGCATTTCTTGGTGAGCCAATGATACTCATCTTTGAAGTGACATTCCGTTTCAACCACTTGGTTTGAAAGAACTTTGCAAAACTTGTGGGCAGGCATTTTCTTCCTTAGATCAACGAGGCACAGGTTTCAAAATGAATCTGGTGCATACAAGAACCTGTTATGCAATTTTCTTTGGCTTCGTGGTTTGAAAACCCTACATCGACCACTTTAAGAAAATATGCACTTGTTCATTTTCTGCTGACGCTGGTCCCCCAGTTTCCTTGAAGGTCACACGTTTTTTAGTGCTGAAGAGGACTGTAGGTGCTGTATTTTGCCAATCAAATTTGTACTCTAGGTATAGCAATTTGACTACATAGAGTAGCTTACTGCAACTTAAACAGTATCTGGACTGGTTTACGACAACTGCACTTGCACCCCCCCCCTTTCAAAATTGAAGACCCATGACAAGTTTTCTACCTACCAATGTGACATTTTAACGCCTGAGGTTTGATTATTTGTCCGCATTTTTCACAAATGACCAAATAGCACTCGTCGCGTGAAGGGCAAATGCCAAAAAGGCTCTTATCTGAAAGGAAACGGAAAATAACACCATTAGGGAGCAGAATGCTGTGATGACTATGATGATGACAATGAAGGACCTATTTCTGCAGAGATTTTTTACCTAGATCCTGGGCAATTGTAATGACGTGTCAAAATATGTCACAACATACAGTGCATTCACTTTTGTATGCAAAGACAGAGTGCATTGTTTAAATGTTGTCTAGCACTCATAAAAAATATTAGCTTGAATAACAAAATAAAGATTCAACAACATAAAATGTGCAAGACAGTGAAAGGTAAAGGTAATTCTTATCTTTTCCTCCACAAGTAAAAAATCAGCTGTTGGGCTCTTAGAAAATATCATGTGCAAAAAACGAGTGGAGACCCACATTCAAAAACCGAGAAAACCGTTTAAGCTGTATAAAATACCTTTTTACAAGTTAGCAGATTACATTGTACTGTTTCACAGTAATAAAAATACATAACATAAAGGTAAAAGTTGAATAGACAGGCCCCTATTTAAAATGACTATCACTTAATTACATGATAGAGAAATAATAAGCAACCCGCAACATTACTGAATTAGTAAAGACCTAACAAAGCCAATATACCAGCACAATTTACAACTTGCGTGCAATTAATAACAAGACAAAGACAAAATATAAATGGGATGAAACAAATATAGTTATATATATTGTATCCATAATTCTATCCTAAACATATATCTAACACAGATACAAATGATGATTCAGAATGCGTCAGTGTCAATTTCAAAGAAAGCATGGAGAAATCGCATGGGTTGTAAACAACTGGACTGTTTCACTGCAGATAAAACTGTTTTAGACAACAAAATTATGGTAATACCGTTTTGCCTCAGTTTCATTATGTTGCTTTCTTTCTTTTCTTTTTCTGGGCCGTCAGGGACATCTTCACCTGAAACAAGTACAAGAAAAAAATTAATCGTCATGACCAATCTATTATCGAAAGTCAAGACAGAAGTGAGGCAAAACTTCTTTCATGACCCGCGTATTCAAGTTGTCGTAACGAAGCCGTTCGTGAATGAAGAACGGCACTAATTGGTTATGCCGTCAAAAAGACTCTTCTGTGAAGCAAACCTTGAGACAATTTGACTTTATCCTCCCATGCTGTCCAACTTTGGCCTTCAAACAGCGACGGACTCCAGTCCAGGGTCGCCATTTTTCTACCAAGATCTTGTTGCTTTTGGGAGGGCGAATTATGTCGAATCTGACGTCAGGTTCGGGGTTTTCCGTAGCCTCGGATCAGTTTCATGTCGCATTTTCAATAACAAATACTAAACTTTTATGAATAAGTTTTTCTAGAAATAAAAATCAGCCATCACAATCGCCTTTTCGTGCAAATAAAACTTTATTCGATATACAAATAAAGCTGTTTAGACCTTTTGATTCTGTGTATTTTATATGATCCACAGCAGCCTTCTGACCCATATTTGGAAAAATGGCTGTGGCAGACGGTAGGTTTGAAATGAATGCTAGCTCAAACTGTCAAATTAGGCAGTACCAGCTAAAAACCAATGTTTTAAAAACCCACGTAGTGCTTTCACACACTTTTCATGCCGAAAGCTCCACAATATACAGATTTATTTATAAACCCCTAAAACAAAATGGATGGAAACGTGGTCATGGATCGACGACGACCACGCGACATTAGACCACACTCCACAGTCACCTTTTAGTAGCCCTCTACAATATAACATAATAAAGATATGTTGTATTGTAGAGGGCTACTTAAAGGTGCCTGTGATTAGACTTAGACTAGAGTTTAGACAGTGACCATCAGTGGAGCTCCTATAAACGCTTCATACGCCGGAAGCTTTTCGGCAATTTATGCCTCACAGTGATTAAAACATCAAAGTCATGCCAATTGCGCATAGAAGGACACCTTAGGTGTATTTAATTGCTTCCAACTCAAACAAAGTCCTGACAAACCCCCGTTATCGAACTTTTTCTTCGAGCAGTCCCTCATTCAGTTCCCAAAATTGGTAACTCGCCATTTTCACCCTGCGCACGCCAGGGGATATGACATCATACCACCTGTCATGCGCAGTGTTAAAAAGGGTGAGTTACTGATTTTGGAAACTGAACGAGTGATGGGTAATTGCATCGNACGTAAAATAAGACGTTTTTGCAGTCGTAATGGTGGCCATATTGTCCGCCATTTTGGAATTTGGAATTTTTTGTTGTCTTAAAAATGTCTCTCACTAAGTAAATGTCATATCCTGAAATTTTCACGTTGTTATTAAAAGTATTGAGGAAGTTATTGTGAAAAAACTAATTTTGGGTCACATATACACCCATTCATTTACATGTATTCAGTGGACTAAAATAAAGGGCTAATTATCGCTCTTCAAACGTTCATAAAAAGTCAACGGCTCAACGGAATTTGTTAATTTTTTTTTTGTTTGAATCTGTTTTGGATGTTTTTTTAAATCAATGCATTTTTAAATATTAAATAAGAATTTGAATTTTTTTGTCACGTCCCTATCCTCACAGTGATTAAAACATCAAAGTCATGCCAATTGCGCATAGAGGGACACCTTAGATGTATTTAATTGCTTCCAACTCAAACAAAGTCCTGACAAACCCCCGTTATCGAACTTTTTCTTCGAGCAGTCCCTCATTCAGTTCCCAAAATTGGTAACTCGCCATTTTCACCCTGCACACGCCAGGGGATATGACATACCACCTGTCATGCGCAGTGTTAAAAAGGGTGAGTTACTGATTTTGGAAACTGAACGAGTGATGGGTAATTGCATCGCCCTGCAAGGCTGAATGCTGCAGGCATACAGGGGCGATAGTACATCCGCATAAAAAATTACTCATATCAAGATACAGAAATAAAATCATATAAAACATGTATATATAATGTTGAGTTATAATTAACACATACCACGACTCAGGATACAATTTAGTGAAACATAACTTGAACATATCCATTAAAATCTGTCGCTGTTTGCTCGAGTTTTGCTGACCGGGTGCCATTTTGAGGAAGTTCCGTGAAATTACACCTGTTGACGAAGAAAAAGTCCAAAGGACACAAATCATCAAATTTCACCTGATATCTTCCCATGCTCTTTTGCAAGTGTCACGCGTCACGTCATGCTCTTCATTCAGTCTTGCGCTAACCTTTGCCTAATTCGTGTGACTCAGTTCAATTATTTTGTGGTTATCACACGCATGGTGAAAAAGTTAATGGTGACCAAAAAAGTGGAGTTGGAATTCTTGTCCAAAGTCACCTCAATTCTCATAGCTATGCTTCATCGGAGATGTGTAGAAGCAGAAACGATCACTGAAGAAAGTAAGCTCCTTTTTAAAAGATAGTTGTAAGTGTAGAATGTATTTTTGACGATCTGAGAACTCTTAATCGGTGAACGGATTTCGCCTACCGCCCGTTTAATATACACGGGACAAAATTAGTGCAGAAAGCAATGGGAAGTATTGTAGCCCTAACCGGCCAACTGAGGGGCTGCTTGAAGAAAAAGTTTGATAATAGGAACATTTGTTGGAGTTGGAAGGAATAAATACATTCACAACCTCCTAAGGTGTCCGTCCATGTGCAAAAGGTATTTATAACAACATGACTTTGATGTTTTAGACAGTGCGAGGCATAAGTCGCCGAAAAGCTTCCGATGTCTGAAGCTCCTATAGGAGCTCCAGTCTCTACTGGCACCAGTAGTCACTGTCTAGTGCGACATTAGATAGGGACCACCGTCTCTGGCTGGCTCAATAGAGGCGGTGTAGCACCTGTAGGTGTTTCATACGCCGAAAGCTTCACACCTATTAAAACATCAGTCACATGATTATAAATACCTTATGCGCATAGAGGGAGACCATCGATGTAACTATTTAATTCCTTCCAACTCAAACAAATATTCCCGTTATCAAACCTTTTCTTAGTTCAGTTCCTAAAATCAGTAACTGGCTATTTTAAACTCTACACATTGCAGGTGGTATGACATCATACCTCCTTGCGTGTGTAAAAATGGCCAATTAGCGATTTTTGGAACTGAACGAGGGACTGCGAAGTTTGATAGTGGGAGTATTTGTTCGAGTTGGAAGGAATTGGACATCGACGGCCTTCTTAGGTGTCTGTCTATGCGCATAAAGTATTTATAACAACGTGACTCTGATGCTTTAGACGGTGTGAGGAATAATTCGCTGAAAAGCTTCTGGTGTATCAAGTGCCTATATGAGCTACACTGTCTCTATTGAGCCAGCTAGAGCCGGTGGTCACTGTCTAGTGCAATGTGCCGTTGCGACTGAGGCTCTTCAGCTTTTGACTTTTGTTAATGTCACTGTGCGAGTTTTGCTGTTGTATTCATGCTGCTGGTAATGGACAGGGAGGAGTTTTTGGTGTCTACTGAGTGTTAATTCTCTTAATCGAAAACTGAAGAACTTGCAAACTGATATTGAAAGATAAAAGTAAAGTCGAATATTGGAATAGACGGGTCCTCCTCAACATTGGTGCCGAGAACCAGTTTTCACTGAATAACGACCATTACCGTTATTCAGTGAAAGTCGGTGCTCGGCAGCCATTTTGAAGAGGGACCCGTCTTTCCAAATAGGCCCTCTTTCACCTGAGTGACAGTTGCTTGTACCCTCTAAAAGGGAAAATTTCGCAGTGTTATTTTCTGAGAGAGTAATTTTTGAGATGTTTATTTACTGCACTGCTTTTTATTATTTTATGCTTTCACATATAAGCAGGTACCATTGCTTGACTTACGAAGACAACACCAAGACTATGGTTCATTTTTGCACAAACACAGAACAATGGAGTTGTTAGAAAACATCCATTGGGGGAAAAACTTACAAAACTAGCTACTGCCAGCACTACTAACAAGTTATAGTGAGTGAAGGAATGTTTGTTAGGAACAGGTTCCCATATTGTACCACCTAGCCCACTGAATTCTGGCACAAGGGTTTAGCTAAACAATGTGTTTCTCATAACAGTGTATTGTTTCACACATGCTCAGATTTGGCCAGTCAGTCCTTCCACCTCAGTGAATAGACCAGAAGAGCAATGCTTAAATGTTCTTAGCTGACGGTGTTGTTGACCTCAGTGAATGATCGTGGTGAGCTAGCTGTTCAACCGTGGTCTGCTTGAAACTCCTTTTGAGAGAAGTGCACAGCAAGTTCATCAGTGAAAAGACATCTGTATGTTTCTATGCTCCACCGCACGGCTTTTTGTAATTCTCCTCTTGTAGAAGTGGCTTGTGGGCCATTTTGAGCCACATGGAAGTCTTCTTTTAGGTTTTGTCATTTTCATACGCTAGACTGAAGTAACGCAAAACTGTGCCTTGGAAGATTTTGTGCAAATTACGCTTAACTCTGGCTATGTAACGAAGTTGCATTACTATGTGCACCTTTTGAGTGTATATGGACATCTTTGGAGCCAGTTGGAGTCTTCAAATCCTTCCGACTTGAACAACTACTCTTGCAATCAATATTTTTTGTCTGAATACCAAGTAGTCATCCATTCTGTCAGCAAATTGAAGACTGAATTCTCTGTTACAGTCCAGGGCTCTTGATCCCTCAATACTGGGGTCGATTACTGGCCCTATTCCCATCTCAGTTTGGTTCAGTGAAGCTGTCATTATCTCCTGAAAAATGTTGCAAAAATTTAGTAAATCACCTGTCACAAGTGCACTGTTTTCAGATTGGCGACAGACTTTTCTTTGAGCATTACAAAACTGATGTTTATTAGGTTGCTTTTTAATGAAGTGGCTTTACTTGGCAAGATGAGTATCTGTTGACTCCCAGATTTCGCATGCACCCCCGTCACTTGTCACATGTTGATACAAGTTTGACAAGGAGGTGACGAGCAGAACTACCTGGATGTTGTGAAGTTCCAAGGTGTATGTGAAGTTAATACACAGTGGTTCCCAGCTATATTGTGACATTAGTCTTCATGCAGCTAGCTCGAAGGCTGTAATCAAACCTGTACCCACGTGATGTTAAAGAGTGACAGCTAGTATTTCTTGTTCCGCAACTAATATGTGGNATGAACCTAGCTGTCATCAAAGACATTAGTCGGGAACTATCCATTCATGAAACGGGTAGCATAGCATCGGTAAGAAATGAATATTGGCCCTAATTTCCGACAATTTCTAATACTATAAAACATGTTTGCGTTATTTTTTAGATGGATTGTTTGATTAACCATAATTGGTGTTTTTAAGCCGAATATCCGATAAAATGACAACTGACAGTGAATGCTTACACACCCTTACACCGAAAAATAACTGTTAAATAGTTACATACGCATCCAGCTACACGGCGACTAATATGGGCCTTACCGAGACAAATGTCGAACGTTTTTAGCTCGAGACCGGCAAGTGCTGAATGAAACACCCTCTGGTGTACAGTGGCCTACTGCTTGTGCAAATTTCTTTAGACGCAATGCACATCTAGCTCGTTAGATTGCGTGGCTCTGGCCAAAAGACGGTCTCTGCTTTGGCAAATGAACTCTGGTTACACGCATGCGCTCGCTTACTCGCAGACGAACTTCAAAACAAACGTCACATGACAACAACGTGTGTGTTCGTCCAGACATTTTTCTCGCCGTGTTGCCGATCATACATGTAGATGGCACGATGTTGCGCAGATTTGTACTTAAAACTGCCGTAAATCCAGACTCCACGGGAACTTAAAAAAAGTCTTAGGGACGCTACTTAGAAAACTTAATGAGGATTTCAGGTAATTTGCTTGAGTCGAAACTGTTTTTATACAAGCATTGAAGTCGCTATATCGAAGACGGCGATTTTGAGGCAGTCAGTCGGCGAGTTTTCGCCCTGGGATTTCAGCACAATTTTCTGTAAAATGATCGTAATTTAGCAGCAAAGTTTGATAGCTATGCACCACAGTTTTGTTGGAAGTCTCATAGATTACAGATACGTCACAGAACGTAAATTTGATGAATCTTAGCTTCCGATTTCACCCGTTTCGGAGACCGGGTTTCAACCGCCTTGGGTTATGATAAGCGCCCCCTGAACCGAACTTTTCTAAGCGCCCTGGGCGGTTATTACGGCGAATACAGTATTAGTTTCTTATGGCATGTTATTATACAAAGCCAAACAACGGAAGTTGCTTTCAAGATGGCGGTTCTGGCACATGTTGACCCATTTTCAGTCGTACTTAGGTGCCATTTAAACGAGAGAAGAAAATGACGTGCATTTTTGCATGTGGATTCCCTAAGGTATACTCTTTCAAATGAACTGTAACAATTTTTTTCTCAGACTTACCGTTTTCGAGTTATTTGACTTTGAATTTCTTAAAAAAACGCAAAATTTCATTTTTTTCGAAAAATTTACACAATTAGGCGATACCATCAATTTAGATAGAATTTTGAACGGGCTTTCAGAAGATGTTTTCCATTTTTCGCTAGGACATCTACTTTTCGAGTTATTTGAGATTTTCTGATAACGCTGTTCCTTTGTTGAGCGCTCTTGCTGCATTGATTTTGGTTTGTCTTCTATTGAACTAGACTGTAGCCTATTTCTTATTGATTTATGACATCTAAGTTCGTCATAAGAATGTTGTGATGTTGTTCATCATCGCCACCACCATCATCATATTCGTCATCATCTTCGTCATCATCTCCGTCGTTGTCTTTTCCTTAATTTCGCCAAGTGTCGCTCAAGACTAGCCTTTTTCTTATTGATTTCGGACTTCTACGTTCGTCATGTGTATGTTAATATTACTTCTTTTGTTCATCCTCGCCACACTCGTCATATTCGTCATTTTCGTCATCATCTTTATCGTCATCTTTTTGGTTAATTTCGCCAAGTTTCGCTCCTCGGAGCGCTTTCATTTATTTATTAAGCTTCTTATTTTATCTTGGTCAGGCAAAGATTCGTAGGGTTCTTGATCCCTCGAAAGTGAGCCTCAATATGGGCTCCATCCCGTCTCAAAAATATTTTGGCAATTAGTTTTTGTCTGAAATAGATGAGATGTTGCTATAATTTCAAAATTTTAATCAATAAAATTGTCTAATTATATAGTACAAGCCATATTATCATGTGTTATATTATTATTGCCCACATATTTTTATCAATTTTAGTTCGAGCTGGTTTGTCAATCTGCTTGTCCACATGATGAGCTGGTGTTGATCTTTTCTTGTAGACCAGCACTTCACCAGTTTATGATGTGTTTATCTTGTAGACTAACACTTTACCAGTTCATGATATGTTTATCAGTCTTGTCTTGTAAACCAACAGGTCACCAGTTCATCATGTGTTTATCTTGTCTTGAAGACCAACCCTTCACCAGTTCATGATTTGTTGATTTTGTCTTGAAGACCAGCACCTATCAGTTCATGATGTGTTTATCTTGTCTTGTAGACCAACACTTCACTTGTTCATGATGTGTTTATCTTGTAGACCAACACTTCACCAGTTCATGATGTGTTTATCTTGTCTTGTAGACCAACACTACACCAGTTCATGATGTGTTTATCTCGTCTTGAAGACCAACACGTCTCAGTTGATGATGTCTTCATCGTGTCCTGTAGACCAACACTACACCAGTTCATGATGTGTTGATCTTGTTTTGTAGATGAAATCATACGTCGCAGGTTGTTGATTGAAGGTGATGGAGGAATGGATGACCGGCGTATCGCTGGACTTTTGCGTTCATTTATTAAGTGGTGTAACTCTGATGAATCTTCTGAAGACAGGTATGTGACTGTTGAATGAGGCTGATTCGAGCCTTCTCTAACTTTAAAATATCTGTGTCTACATCTGCTGAGTGATAGGGGATTTTTTTCTATTCAACGGGTGAAATGCCTCCCCCTGTGAGAGTTGAAATTTTTCTCATCTCGAGAGGAATGTATGATCGTTATGTTCCTATTATTTGTAGATGTAATTTAGAAAGGAATGATGCCTTTTTCAACTTCAACGTCAAGGCATTGAAGGCTCTGAATGATTTGTTTGCTCTGTATATACATTGCAACTGGACTCCAATAAGAAAAAAGTGAAAAGTGATGTACGAAAAATCTTGAATTGCGAGTTAGGCTTTTGGCTGACATTACCTGATGCCAGAAGATTCTTTTGTTGATATCTTGTCTTAAGGGCTAACAACCTATATGGCAAACAATCTTCTTTACAGCACCCTCCGCTGGTTGTACGAATATGACATTTTCCAAAATGATTACCAAAACAACTCATTAGCTACGCAGTATATGCACGCAATCACAAGTTGTTTTCAATTGTCATTCATCGGATTTCTCTGTTTCAAATTTTTTGAATCTCTTATTGAAATTTTCTGGTAATTTTTGTGTTTTATATTTTTTGTACTGTTTTATAAATGATAATAAAAAAGTACATCCATTCATTCACACATGCACACCTCAGGAAAGACCATTCTCGTATCTCGTTCAAAGTATATAACTTCTACATATAGTTAACGGGAACAACGAAATTTTCCATTTGGCACATTAATCATTTGAAGTCCCCCTTGATCAAGTCCTAAACAGGCCGTGGTTCGATTAATTTCACCATGACGAGTCTGCCACACAAATCTAAAAAACGTCATATTCAATTCCTTCAAGATTTTTAGTGGTGGATTTGGTAAACTTGACAACAAAAAAATTAAGTTCAGAAATAGCTAATGTTTTAATTACCATTACTCTACCAAACGGCGTTAAATTTCGTTGACTCTAACTTTTCAATAAAAGCTTAATCTTAGTTATTCTTACAGTGAAGTTCTTATGCGTCATACTATCCAATTGAGTGTCAAAATCCACTCCCAAAATCTAAAAGATTTTTTTGTCCAAGACAGACTTTGTTTTGTAGGAATCACGTCATCACTACCAGTTTTACTTCCAAACCATATTGCTTTTGTTTTATCCACCTTCACTTGGAGACACTAGCAAACAAATGAAGTACATTCAATGTGGTAGTCAATGACAAATTCGACCCATTCAACGTAATTGATGTGTCGTCCGCATATTGTGAAATCAAATATTCCTTATTTCCTGCAACTACACCAGGAATATTTTCATTATTCTTAATTAAATACGCCAAAATCTCTGCGCACAGTATGAAAATGTAGGGAGACAAAGGGTCACCTTGTCTGCAGCCACGCGAAATATTGAACCAGGAAGATGCGTAACCATTTACGACAACACAGAATTTAACATTACTGTAAAAGACTTTCACCCACCTTCTCATAGACCTACCAAAATTAAGGAAAGATAAAGTTTTTAAATAAAATTCCACGACAATGAATCAAATGCTTTCTCAAAATCAATCAGTAAAAGCAATCCAGGTTTGTCAGCTGCCTGGGCATAAAACATTAACTCATATAGCACGCGGATATTTGCGTTCAGATTTCTTCCTGAAACGAAACCTGTCTGGTCCTTACTGATTAGTTATCCCAAAACGGGTTTCAACCGTTCAGCCACAGCTGAAGAAGCCAATTTATATGTCACGTTGAGTAAGTATATGGGTCTCCAGTTTTTCAAACAATGTTTACTTTTATCTGCTCCCTTAGGGATGCAGGTAATCACTCCCTCTTTCTGTGTTGATAACTGGCCAACTGAAAAACCAGTATTAAGTGAGCAAACAACGAAATGTACAATGTCAGCCCAAAAAAGTTTAGAAAAAATTCCGCTGAAAAACTATCAGAGCCTGGGCTCTTGTTGTTTTTCATTTTTTTCAAGCATTGTGTGACTTCTTCATATGTAAGAAGACCTAATTTTTCTTTTTCTGACTCATTCAGTTTGAAGACACAAACCTTATCAAGAAGAGTCTCTAAAGCAGTATTGTTAGAATCTCTATATTTGTATAGCTTTTCATAAAAAATTTTGGGTTTCCTGAATAACCTCTTCTTCACCAAGGGTTTTAGTGTTGTCAGATTTCTACAAAAAGGCATCAACTTACTTGTGTAATGCCTATTTTCCAAGTGAAGAAAATATTTGGAAGGTTTTTCACCCTCTTCAATCCATCTTGCTCTCGACCTAATCATAAGACCCCTTAAAGGTGGAAAATATGTCTAGGATAACCAACCACCCTTATTTTAGCTAAAAATGATGTGGAAAAAGGTTGCCTTCACCTTTAACTTATTTTGCCTTAGCTCGGCAAGTCGATTATTTTTTTGTTCCAGTAGTTCCCAATCAAGGCCTAGACTTTTTACCAACAAACTTATTTCTTCGATAAGTTGCTGTTCAGCTTTGTCACTTTTTCTTTTTAAGTAAGTAGCAAAGGAAATTGTTTTGCCGCAAATCTCCAGTTTTAAGAAAAAGTTGATAATTTATAGACAATTGAAAATCTGAACTTATACTATTAATTCTCTGAATATCGTCCGTCATATACTGTTGTTTATTTAATTTAATAGTATCCTTGACTGCAGCAATATACTCAAGAGTTTTTTTTAGGAGAGAGTTATTAAACTTCCAAAATGATTTCCTCCTCCTGGAACCATCACCTTTAAAAAAATTGTTACTATTGAATGATCGGACCGGTAACCAAATTCTATTATGGAGTCTTCAATATCGGCTAAAAGGCTTTCAGAAATTAGAAAAAATCTAGTCTGGATTGTTTACTCCCAGCTACCCAAGTGTATTCTTTACTATTGGGGTTTAGTTCCCGCCACACATCAGCGATAGACAATTCTGTACAATTCTCCATCAACTTAATCCGTGACTTTGGGTTGTTAGCCTTTCGATAATTAAGTGTGTCCTTAGATCGAGCGCAAGATTTAAATCGCTTGCCCAAATAACAGAGTAATTGCCTATATCTTGAATGTCTTGTTTTATTCTTTCAAAAAAAGACGGTGAGTCCCTATTTGGACATAACGTATTAATTAACATTATTATTGTCTCATTGATATTAATATCCAAAATTAATTTATTGCCATACGATTGTAGTCTTGAAAAATGTTATGTAATTTATACTCAAAAGTGTTCTTAAAGACCATGGCCACTCCACGGGAGTTTGAGGTATTTGAACTGAAAAACATTCATATCCCCACATTGAACTGACATTGTTTTCTTCTCTCTTTGTGAAGTGTGTCCTGTAGGCAATAAATGGAGTACTGTTTTTGTCATGGAAACCCAGTCCTCTGCAGTTCAATGAGGTTACTTTAAGTTCACCTGTCATCATTATAACGGTGATACACATATTATATGAAATGACAATCAAATAATAGTGGTACAATCCTGAGCCATTCACACCACATACATACAAAACAACACAAAAACAATACCAACACATTCACAAGCACATCATAGATTTCACAGAGTACAACATAGATGTGAAATATGATGTAACGCAGGATGGAAAACACATGGAAACTGATCCTCATGGTAAGGCTTATTCTCCCAGTATTTTTCATAATGAGACTATAATAAAAAAAACATTAAGAAACATTGCCCTTACGGTTCTCGTGCAGGAAACAAGTAGAATGAAAATAAGGATAAGTACATTTTAATAAACAGACTTAACTTGTGCGTCCGGGACTTGTCGAGAGATCTGCACCGAGCAGATCACACACACATAAATAATAAGGATGCCTGCACTCTATGCCTACACGCAATGCAGAGCCCTCTCATAAATAGCCCCCCCCCCAGATAGATTGCCCAGCATGAAGCTATGACGCTTAGAATAAAATAGAACACAGCTAGAACAATACAACTACGCGACACGATTGTCACCAACTTTGAAATAACCTGAGTAGCACGTATATGTTAGCTGTGAAGACGATATGTTGGGCACAATGGCTAAAACTATGTTAAAACTTAAGGAAAATAGGCTATACACAGTAATGGCTACAGGAAGTACATTTGTACTGGAGGTCTCTCAACAGGGTCCCAACTACCTGACAATTATGGTACGCTACACTTGTAGTTTGGCAATTGCACATGGAGTACAAAAGCAGTTAAAAATTTATTGGGTATTGTGAAACATTGGAATTACCGTAAAACTCAACTTAATGGAAAAAGGAACTTCAGCTGTCTTTCGTGCTTACTACAGTACATAAGTGAGTAATCTTACCAATTGCTGAACACAAGACGTCAGAAACTATTGCACTATTATACTATATTCTGGCTTGAGTGTATAGTGTTGAGCTGAGAGAGAGTTAGATGCCCTGCAAATCATCCATGCTGCTCACCGGGTTAATTTCATTGGCCCAGTTCTTGTAATAAATTCTTCCATCATATGTCCAGCAACTCTGAATCCTGGCACCTAGATCTCTACAAGCCTTGTACAACTGTGCTCGTTTTTTGGTCAGATTCTCGTTTACGTAGATCTTGCCGGCTCCAGTTCTCAATTTCTTTTTATTTCTCATGAATTCGACTCTTGCATTGTAATTCGTAAATTTATAATTGACCTCGCCTTGGCGTTACCTTGGATTTTTTTTACCTAGGCGATGGCTGCGACATACGTCAGACTTATCAACGGTAGCACCAATTCTTTTTACTAGACCAACAACAATGTCATCTGTGCACTCCTTGTCAGATTCTATTATTCCGCTGATTACAACACAGTTTCGGCGGCCACACTGCTCAAGCTCATCCAAATCAGATTCCAACCTGTGTATTTGAGAGCCACTTTCTTGCTTCAGCTTGTCCAGTTGATTTTCAAGTGTTATTTTTTTTGTCCTTTTCAACCATCTTTTGATCGTATTGAAGCTCGAGTGCTTTATACATTTCAGACAAACCAGCGTCAATTAAGGGCTTTATCATGTTTGTAAACAGTGACTGGATATAATCTGAGTCCATGAGTGCCTCTTTGAGTTCATCTTTCAATGACCGAATCTTCTTGGTGACATTTTGTCCCGCCTTCCCTGTCAGTATGGCGTCCATTGTCGGTTGCTTTTGGGTTTTTTTGACGATTAAGCTCAGAGTTCTCTAGAGTTTCGGCTTGGTGTTCTTTTTCTGCCACTCGTCGGGGTCTGGTAGTTATTCCTGATCATGTGAGATGGATTAATGTTGGTTCTGTCCTCAAACCATATAAATTTCGTTAATGTTGGATGGGAGAGTCCGCACAAGTCAGAAAACAAACCTTCCCGCCGTGAGGGACACGTGCTTTCTCCGTGTTTTGTATTTTTTGTATTTTTTATGGAAAAAAAAGTAATTGCTCAAAATCCTGCAACATTTTAAAATTTGTACGTAACAATTTTTGATGCCCCAATGGAATTCAAAGAGCATGTGTCCTCATTCACGAGACACAATCGAGATAGCACAGTTGTCAGTGACAGCCAAATTTTGGCAAAATTTCGGCCTTACTACATGCTGCTGGTTCAGTACTCGTCTACACAGACTCAAACAAGATGTGGACACACAGTCAATAACTCGCTTCTCACGTTTGTAACAGCGGTTAGCCCGTAATTCCATCAACAGATTGTCCGTCACTGATCACTATGTTATCCACAACCACGTTATAGACTTGGATAATGCCAAACTTTTTGCTCATGATACCTGAAATAAAACATGCTAGATACGCCAAAGCCATTTTATTAGTAACCGGGTGACAGGGACATGAACGGCGATGTAAGTCAGTACTCTCTTTCTGACTTTTATATCATAGCAAGTCCACCTTGTCATCTTTCTGAGGATGACTGTAGCCATTGGCAGTCGAAAACATTCAGTTTATTTATTGTTAGTAATTGATGGTGTGTTATGAAATTCCCCCGATACTCTTCTATTTTATTTGCATTTTGAGTGTGGTGCCATCTGCACGAATCTCTTGTTCTAGCCACAGGGCCTTGAATCTATCTGTCCCTCGTATCCAGCACTGGCACCAACACAGTATAACTTGAACATAGAAACTTGTTTCTTATAATGGTTGAGTCATTGGGAGATTCGTGTGTCTGTGTTTCCAGCATTGCCACATACCAGAAGATGGTGGCACAGCTTGCTCAGTGTGAACAGGCCATGGTGAAGTCATCTCAGGTCTACAGGATGAATCTTCATGAACAGGAGAACTACGGTGACCTCAACTCAAAAATAGGTGAATTATGAAACTTTGTGCTTTTTACATTCTGGCCATATTCTTTGCTCAAAAGATGCAAAAACCGTTATTAATTAACTATAATTTTGAGGGATTTATCATTGCTACGTTCCTGTATTCTTTGAAAACAAATGATAGTCCAGCGCTCAACACAGGTGAAAATGCCTCACTACAAAATACGAATGATGGCATACTCTGCACTCGTATTTCAAGATTTGCCCTAGTAAATACTGAGAACCAAAAAGAATATGCCAAACGTCCACTTTGGGCTCCTTCCAATAACAGGTCATTTTCCCACTCGTGTTTTTACTTTTTACTCTTATTTTCAAGCGTGTACTCGCTTGTTTCCACCCTTGTAGTCTGATCTTGGGTGTAACAACTCCGTCATTGTTTAGTTCCTCAATATTTGGCTCATGTGTATTAACCCTAACGAATACAGAAAATGTTTGAGATTTTGCCTGAAAATGAGCACTATTGTCTATGTGGTGTTAGATTTAACTAGGGATGCATTCAGTAACACAACGCACTCACGAAATACTTGCTGTTAGATATGTTGATTGTGTAATGGAAATTGTGTATACGGTGCAGTTCTCTGGCGTTATTCAACATTCTGGTGACACCTGGCATTCACTTCAGTGTTGACTATTTTGCTTGTACACAGCAGTAGGGTTGCAACCTTACTCCTTATGCGCTGACCTCTCATTTGCATGATTCCGCTTGGCCTAGCCAACCTCGGAAGAAAGATTGTATGGAATGCACCCCACAAACTTAGCACCCCTAGGCAACTGGCAACAGAAATTAATTGCTTCTGTTTAATATTACATGTGTCAACAGAATCTACTCTCTTTTACTTGTTCACAGTTAACAGTTTGTTTTCCCTACAGAGCAGCGCATCAAAGATGCCTATGAGAAAATTAATCAGTGTAAAGCAGAACTACAAGAGGCCAAGAGGGTTCGACACAATAGACAAGGTGAGAATCAGTTGGTGTCTTATAAAAAATAATTGTAGACGGTCTGGTACATTTTTGCACGTTCACAGGCGGCTTATGTTGGCCCATTACACTAATCACATGGAGGCATGTTTATGCTTTATTAATATATGGTTGAAATGGAGCTGAGCAGCTACAAGCGACGTTTGGAATTTTCCTCTTTTAAGAGGATTTCCTCTTTTTTGTTTCAATTTCGTTTTATTTGATTTCCAGTTTCCTCTTTTCGTATCTTTTTTGTCATTATTTTGTCTTTATCCATGCAAAAACCTTTAGTTCAGTTAAATTTTTACAGCAAAAAATACTTCTACCGCACACACAGCTTTTCTATTTGTGGAACGATACATCATCTGGAAAATTTTCCTCTTTTTTGTCATTGGTCATTCCAAGCCCTGTAGAGACGTGACTCAAGGGTCCAGCAGTGTGATCCAGTGGGACTTGAACCCACGACCTTGAATAAAGGAAGCGGACACTCATCCCACTAGGCCGCACTGTCTCTTCTCCAATTGGTGTCTTATGTTATTATTCACATTTACTTCTAAAGTGATAGAGATGTTCTGATAACATTGCTGTTGCAAATAAGATAACATACTTACAATTAATAACTGCGAAGTAACTTGAATGTTGAACTTTCGCATCACTGATACCTTGTCTTCAGATTGTCTTGATCAGCTTTTTACACGTATGTGTATACAGTGTAATGTATGTTTTTGTGAGGTGAATCATTGTGTTTAAATGTATGAATCTATCCACTGGCAAACATCGCTGAAAGTGGAATTTGAAATGCCTTCAAAGTCCCACGTTTAGTCAATTATTCCATTATTCTGCTCTCAAACACATGCCAAAATTGTCATATTCAAAGTCTCAAACAACTCTAATTAGGTCAAGCCAAAATTACCATATCTCAAACTTAAGTAAATCGGTAGTTGCACTCCAGTCATTTCATCGTTTTGTCATGTGTATTGAGGAACATCAACTAGTATTGAAAAATAAAACAAAGGGTTCTACCATAAACACCAACTAAAACGATGGTTTTCAAAGATAGTACTGCATGGTGCTTTAATGTTTAGAAGTGTGACATAACGAAAAACAGTGCAGGTGATCTGATGTCATTTGCGGTGCATCATACGTGCGCAGGCCTCATGGTTGGGCCCAGTGTGACATAAGTAAAGTTCATGTTTCCACTATTTCGTGCACTAGACAAGTGAAGAATCAGACAGTGAGTGTAATTCCAAAGAAGCATAGCTGGCTCTGCCAGTTGAATTTTGGCAATTCGAGTTCCTCACTTTTTCAAAAAAAGAAAATCCACATTAAACAACAAAATGATGCAAGGGGTATGCTTTGTTTTCTCATTTGTTCACCTCCTGGCAAATCATGGTGTTTCAACCCTTACTTATGTAACTTTGTGCATCTTTTCAAAAAAGAATCTTGTCTAGAATTAAGGTGAGTGGGTGTTTTTTATTTTGTTAGTTAGCACAGTTCTTAAAACAACAAGTCGCGGGGTGGTACAGACCAGAGTTAGCTATGCTCCTTTGTTCTATGCTCATACTGGGGCTTTATGATCTTATCTTAATGGTCTCCGTTGTGTATGAACCTTGCTCTCAAATAGGTACTACTTAATCAGCGTGGTTACCAATGAAACGTTGACATTGCTAGTGACAATTTACTTTCTGAAACAAGATTGGAAAAAAACAGCGATCAAAACCAGTGTTGTTTCATGTATGTTTCAGAATACGATGCATTGGCCAAGGTTATACAACAGCATCCTGATCGTAAGGAAACAATGACGTAAGTTTAGAGCACATGGTTTCGTGCTACTTTAAATTTCTAAGAATAAAGTTTCAGTGTAAGTTTGTGTCGACTGTTTATTATGTGTTTACACGGTATAAGTAAAATCAACTTGCTCAGAGACGGGGATTTTGAAGTTTGAAAGTTTCAAACTGTACTCTACAGTTCTTTGTCAACGAATGGTAGGGGGGCGTTCTGGTTTCCGGTCCTTCTGTTCTCCAGAAGTGGTGTAGCGTCATAGATTGGCGGAAGTTGCAAACCTTTGTTTGTCTATATGTGCGCCACATTCAGGTAAACACGTTTTCTTTTCTTATAAAGCAAAGTTATAAACAAAGTTTGTTCATCACAACAAAATTGTAGCGCATGAGAGAAGAGGAGAAATTGTTCGAACTTGGCATGCAGCACTGTGCTGAAAATTCATAGTAATGTCTTACTACTGGGTAATCAAAGAACTTGATTAAATAGAATGTGTCCAGCTAGGTAGTGTGAAAGTATGTACATTTTTCAGGAAACTTGAAGCCTTAGACGAAGAATTGAAAGAACTCAGGGAATCCAAGACCAGCATTGAAGAAAAGGTAATGTGTACCATCATACGACTCAATAATTTTACCAACGGCGTGAATACTAAGTGTGAACCGAGACCAAATGTACCTCAGCTGTATGCTAGCTTAGAAATCTGTAGACCTGTACTGAAATATTACGTTGTAGAGGCTGGAGAGATTGACACAAGTCTTAGGTTGCAAAAAGATTGGAATGAACTCTTATTAGGTTATCAGCTATGGAAAAACGTGGAATTGACATTGTTGATGCATGCTGGTATGTTTAAAGTATGGAGCAAAACGATGGATGAATGAGGAAAATCCTTTGTAGACTCTGCTGTTGAGTATGCTTTTGAATCTAGTCAACAATGGGGAGTTTGAAATTCACTAGGTGTCTAGTGAAGCAATATTGCTTGTAGACATGTTTGCAGTTGAGAAATACGTGGGTTTGTTGTCACACAAATGCTCCCTTGCACATGAACTGAACTGCTTGCTGTATTCAATTTATTCATGTCACTAAGACCTTAAGAATGATTCCATATAAAAACCATATGAAAATGAAAAATCACTATATACTCAAAAATTCATACAGAGCTAATACTTTGTGCATGTGTTGGGATGCTGGCCCAAAGTACACAGCTGCAATATTTGCACTCAATGACCTTTGGTTACCGAGATATGACCTATTTGGCTATAAAGGCATATTTTGCATTTTTTCATGTCAGTAAAACTGCATTTTTTGAACAGCAAAAAATCAGACTTGGAAAACTGGTGACAAAGTTTGACAT